>CM075853.1:265000-405000 GCA_037975125.1 Latrodectus hesperus
TTAAACATTTTTCTTAAGTTAAGTTACATTAACAATCTAATACAGTCACAATGAAATGAGATAGTCTGATGATGAAAATTATTAGTTTAAGAATTCAGTTAAAAATTATTCTAAGAAATACGAGCAAATATGTTTTAAAATCATTAATAATGTTTTTAATGCTCTTGTATGTTTAGTTTTTAACAAATAAAATTGTTTACAGCCTTTTAAACTGCATTAAATGAATAATTCATTTTTTAGATTAGATCATATTTAATGTCAATGTTTAAAAAAGTGCAGAGAGCTTTCTGCTTGTCATTGAGAGTTTTGTCCTAAAATATTGAAGTATCGAACGTAGATTTGGAAAAATAAGCAAAAACTTTCAAATGCCAAACCATTCTGAGTTAATTCATTTATCTATTTAACTTTATTTATCTTTAACTTAACCCTTTTGTCTATTTATTTATACAGCTTTTCTCTGTCTTTATTTAAGTCTTGAATTTGGCAACGATCTATCGAATATCCAATGTTTTAAGTTTTGTTTGAATTTGTTCATTTATAATGTTATTAGAGCATGAATTTACATGAAATTTCCCATTCGCGTGTTTCAAGCAAATAAATTTTAAAAAATAATGCATTTTTTAAAATATAATAAAATGCCGCGAACTTGATATAAAAAATTGCATAGAATCAATGAGTAGTAGTGTTATGAAATTTACTTTCACGAAATTTCATTCCATCTTACTATGTCTGTTGCTTTATTTTAAAATAACATGTAAAAAATGAGAACATCATTTAAAAGTAGATTTAAAAACAGTAGTTCTCAAATGTTCACAAATAGAAATCTATTTTCGTAATAATCATACGATGTTATAAAGAATCTTACAATAAGTTATTAGATTGATAAAAATTATTAGAAATTTTAAATTTTATTTTTACTTACAAAATTAATCAAGCAACTTGGGAAGCTAATGCAAGCACAGTGTCCTAATATAAATTAATATTAATTATCTTACGAAATTCGATACTTTTCCATAATTTGCCCACTTTTGATAATCGCCGAAGCTGGAAAAAAAATCGTAAATTATTTTCATAAATTTTCTATTTACATCCTGTATAGTTTAAACGTTTTTAGAAACTACTAAAAAGTAATACAAAATTTTATTTACCTTTTATAAAGTAAACAATTATCACTTACTGATGAAACTTATTTAAAAGCCAATGTTTATTTCTGGCTGAAACTGTTCAGAGCTATCGCTTCGGTGATCGATTGCCTAAGTATAATGTAATATTACCCTTTTTTTACAATGAGACAAAATTAAATTTTACTGTATTTAGTTGTTGTTTTTTTTTGCTTTGGTTATCTGTGACTGTGATGTTTCTTTTAACCTACAAAATTATCACCAAGCATCTTTGGCTTCCACTAGCATTAGTTTGCTTAGCACTTAGCTTGTTTACCATTGCTTATCACTTTTTAGTCAATTTTTGCACACAAAAATTCGATTTAGTATATATTAAATTTAAAATAAAATTTTGAGCCAATAAAATCATCACATCTACGTTATATTATTTTCACCTCTTCGTAAAAAAACATTCTATTTGTTGTTGTTGCTTATCCTCCATGTCTGACGGAGTCAGACTAGATCCACGAGTTCGTTGACTGTAAGGAAGTCGAAGACTAAAAGAGGATTGCTAAAGAGATCCTCCCTAGAGAGACCCATGCAATCCAAAAGATGCTCAGGAGAAGCCTGATGATTTTGGCACTTGGTGCAGGTGACGAAAGTTTTCCTGCCCTCGTTGAAAGTGAGGCACTTAATATGACCGTTAGCAAGTCTTGAGAGAACAGTCCGGGTACGTCTGTCACACGGGAGGTCAAGGGACAAACCCTCTATTTCTTTAAGATCAAAAACAGGGGTATAATGGAAACATACCCAAAAATTCTTTGTTTCAAATCTAGGAAACATTAACTGTGAAAATTTTTTAACACGGTAAAAAAAAAAAATGCAAGTTTTCAAGAAAAGTTTATCTGAATACCTATATAAAGTAAACTTTATCGAAATTCCTAAATCTTCTAAAGAACAAAGTCAGAAGCATTCAAAAGGCATTCAGAGTGGGCGAGAAAGAGAATTTAAAAACCAAAACATGATAAATGATGCAGCTCTGTCATAATAGAAAGCGGGATTGGATGATAGCGGAGCGAAAATCGGGAATCGTGCTAAAATAATTTTCAATTACTGCTCGGTGACCTGTGACGCTCCGTTGGCGAACTTTTGACTTCTCACTGGACGAGGATACACTCCAGCGAGCTCCGATTTCACTGACCCCACCCACACACCTGCTTCGGTGCGAATCGCGCATCTTGCCTTATTGTCGCCAAATAAAGCGAACCTTTCCACTCACGAAACAGAAATGGTCGCCAGCGCACCCTGCTGAGCAGCACTCGAATTAAAAGGCAGACCTAGAAATGAGAAAACAAAATGTAGGATTATGCTGTTTAGTTGTAACGTTTTATATCTTGACGAAAATTCTCTGTGAGTATGTTTAGATTTTTCTGATTTTATAGAATCTCACACATGGGAATTAAAATCGTCTAAAAACGATTGAGATGGGTATCAAAGGATTATCTAATTATCAGTACAATTGAAAAAAAGTATAGCATACAATAATATTTAAATATTTTAAAATAAAAAAATTATATACGTATTAAAAATATCTTCATCTAAATTCGAATTTTAATCAAAACTAAGTAAGGATGAATGTATATTCAACTGATAAATTTAAAGACTAAACATCGGCCACGTTTCAATTTTTTCCTTATAAAGATATAAATCATTTGCAAAATTATATGACTTTAAGCCATTATTGTTCTCAAAATTTTCATATATTTTTTTAATTCTTTAACACATTTTTAATAGCTATACAAAAAATACAATGGTACATACATAAAAAGAAAATAATGCATTCTATATTGAATTCACCTTTTGTTCTTTATTTGAAGTATATTGAAAATAAAATAATCTTTTGGACTCAATAATTTGTTGGAAAATTCTAATTTATATGAATTTCTATAACTGTTATTTTTATAAGAAAATGAATGCATTTTGTCCACATGAATGTCTTACATTTATCACTTTACATATAGCAAATTTCTTGCAATTTTTTTGGTTGCTTAATAATAAAAGAAATAATAAATCTCTTTTTCTAAATTAGCAAATATATTTTACATCGTAGATACTTTAACTAAAAAAGTGCTATGGGGCAATTCACATACATAGAAATATTTTTTAGTTATTTTATAACTATTTATATTATTCAAAGATATACCACGATCCTTCTTTCATAGCATCAATGTCTCAATTTTAAAAAAAGATTGATTAAAAGTAGTTCGAAAACTTCCTTAGCCAAATATTCGACAATTGTTATTTCAGTCACAAAACAGAAAACATAGAAATACTTAAAGTTCGAATATTGGAATGAAGGCTAAAATTACAGTAAAATTTAATTGCATCTTTATAAATCGTGACGTAAGATAAGAACAATTAAAAGTTTGGAATAAAAAATTGTACACTAAGTTCTAAGCCTGTCAGCTGAACCATCAGGTGGAAAACGTTTACCTAGTTTTTAAGGAAACATTGTGATTCGGAAAAACAACGATACATATTTTTTAGACATTTACTTAATTTTGCTGAAAGCACTAACTAAACGAGGTTACGAAGTTATGAAACCTAAAACTCGGGACTTTTTTCATTCGTTTTCAGTGCAACTTCTATTGGTGGCATATTAGGAAAGGTGAAAACACATTCGCTGCAGAGGGCGAAAACAACACTTTTCAAAATTGATAAAATAATAAATATTGTTATTGTAAGGACGTAAGAAAATGGAAGTTAGAATTATGCAAAACATTTATTATGACATTACACCAGGGGTGCACAACCTTTTCAGAATGAGGGGCCAAAATATGAAAAAAGATCAAGTCGAGGGCCAAATCAGCACGTAAATGTTAAAACATTTTATGAACGTAAAAACACTGTTTTTTGTGGCAATACGCATGAATTACAATTATTAATTTACTTATTTTACTCATGCAAACATTATACAATGAAAGAATAAAACACAAACATTATAGATATGCTTAAAATACTGCATTTCCAGAAAAAAACTTGAAATTGAATAACAGGAGAAAACTTTTTGGTAATTATACAAAGAACACAATTTAAATTTTGAAAAAAATTAAAATTTAATGTGAGGGCTGTGACTGAATATTTGAAGTTATTGATATTATGTTGGGCTTAAGATTCGTTGTGGCAATACGTAAAACAGAAGAAAGGTTCTCATCTGCTATTCTATTTCTTATTTTTGATTTGTTAAAATTCATCAAAGAAAAAGTTTGCTCACAAATGTAAGTGCTGCCAAAGAAAGTTGCACATGCAGCTGCATTTTGAACTCCTATACGAACATTCATACTCTCGGGTAGCCATGAAGGGAACAACCAGAAAATCCGCGTTATAAAAAAAATGAACTTAATGAACAGATGTAAAATATTTATTTTGATGTAGAATCATTTTCTTATCAGATTTTTTCTTTTGTTTATTTGAAAGAGTCTCATTCTTTTTAAATTAGTCTTATTTTATTAACAACATTCGCGGGCCAACTTTAAAGGCGACGCGGGCCAATTTTCCCCCGCGGGCCATAGGTTGTGCATCCCTGCATTACACAAAAAATTGTTACAAAAGGAAATAATTAATAATAATAAACAAGGCTATATATAAGGTTAGAAGATACATTACAAATAAATAAACAAAGGTATTGGTTGTTCGTCTTCCACTTCTCACATATCTCTATTCCAATCCTCTTTTAACTCTATTGGATATTGAATATTTTGTATTGGCCAGTAACGCCATCTATTGTCAGTAGTGTTAATATGGATCTGTTACATTATTTCTTTAAAAAATTACGCAATGGGAAATTATAAAGGTTTTTGTTGTCCCATCAGCATGTTTCACCGAGTTGGATTCTACTAGTTAGATAGAAGCAGCCGGGTAGAATTTTCGTGATTTTGAAACAGGGAACGAGGTACTTGATACTTTCAGATGAAGAAGACCCCAAATGCTTGACTTGTCATCCCAGGGGTATCGATTCACTTGGAAGACATTGCAACCATGACTTATTTAATGTGCTCCAAACGCCTTTAGCGAACACGACGGATTTTCGGTTAAGCCGGGATTTCCAATTTACAACCTTCCGATAATGAGAAGAAAGGCCTAACCAACCAGCCACCAAGGCTCCGTATAAAAGAAGGTGATATCTGATGTCTTACGTTTTTTCTTTATCCCCAGTGGTTATGAGTAACCAATTTTAAAGGGAGGAAAAGAATCCAATGCGTTTTTCTTGAAGAATTCCGGACAAAAAATTTCGTTGTTTACATTAATTACATCACACAGTATCAGCAAATTTACAGATAATTCAAATTAGCTTTAATTATGGTTTAAATTAATTACAAACGCTGTAATTAAACTTTAGAAATATTACATACTTTCATTTTCAGTCGGCCAGAGACCGACATCCTGATATAAATTCCATTCCATTTCGTGCAGCCGTTTTAAATCCAACCCCGAACAAAATTCATGATACAGACAGAAGAAAAATTTGCATCTATTGTCAGTTTGTGATTATTAAGTTAATTTTATTTTGATAATTGAGTTTTCTTGTTCTTGTTTCTCATTTCCCATCTAGTCTGATGGAATCAGATCGTCAAGAAGTGGACAATTACGAAAGGCTATCCATTAGTGTCTTCATTCATACCACGGGCATGAATGACGTCCGATACAAGAAGTGGACAACAATGGATATCCTGCCAGACCAGTGCAGCGTGTGTTGAAGTGATGCTCGACGGCATTTAAGACGCAGATTAAACCAATTGCTATGCCAAGAGTATTTGATACATTCCTAGTGCCCACAGACAAGTCGGGACAGACATGCCTATCATTGGGGAGAGATAAAGTCCTGGTCTTTTGTTTTAATACTAGTTGTTTGATGAAACCATTTTCTTTATTTTGGGGACTTTGCTCGAGAATAACTTTAAATACGTGAACTCTGAGGTTCAGCCCCTCCCTTGCAAAACTGTTTTCTAATTCATTTTCGTAGATATTAACATGGGTTGATTGAGTTTTGAATACCCTAATCACTTACTTTAAGAACTCTTTATATAATGCAATTCTTCATTCTAGAAAATGTTTTGACATAAAAGATAATTGAGCAGCGATATAAATTTATTTGAAGTGGATTTCAAAGCGCTTTTGCCTCCACAAATCCGTAGGGTGATAGAAAAAAGCCCACTGAAGATGAATGCTCAAACATTCAGTCCTTGTATTTTGCAGCACGTAAGCATTTTGAGAACATATTTAATTAATGTGTGTGAATAAATATTAAGAATAATTAACATAATTCCAACCCTATTAATCACGAACTGGGAATTTCAAGTAAATTCTTTTACTTTACGTTTTTTATAATATAAGTTAATAGTTAATTTTTATTTTACAAAGAATGGCATTCTTTTGAAAGAGCAATTAACATTTGAATTATTTGTCTCCCAAATCCTCTTTAATGCGCCAATAATAAGAAGAAAATTAAATTTTAAGCATACAAAAAAAGTATAAATGAATTAATTAAGATTTATGATCGAATTTTTCTTGTTTAGAACAATGAAATTTCTTTACTAAGCAAACATAATCGAAAAAGAAGTATATTAATAGGATATTCAAGTAACTTTATATAAAATTTTTGTTTTTAATATCACATAAAAATTATTAAACAATGATTTTAGACTAAGGAAAGACAAACGTTATTTAATATCAAAAGAAAACAATAGATTGTCTTTTTCTATTGACACGAGTGTATGATGTTAAAAAATAATGCATTCCCTTTTCAGTTCTTTAGCGGAAGAATTATGCTATTGTTAGGATACTAATAACTTGTCGGAACTTGTTACATTGAAAATAAAACACACTATCGTCTATTAAATGTAGCCTCATGTTTTTATTATTTATTAAGTATTTTTAATTTTGAATTACTTTTCCGGAATACTTCCGAAATAATAAACAATGTACAATTTTCTTTGGATTAAAATAATCATACCAATAACCCATTCAAAAAAATTGGTAATTTATCTAAATTTTTTTGAATGGCTTCTTAATATAAAAAAGCTACAAATAATGCATATATGTAAGCAAAATATATCATACATAATATATATATATATATATAATATATATATTATATATATATATATATATAAATATATATATATTATATATATATATATATTATATATATATATATATATATAAATATATATATTATATATATATATATATATATATATATATATATATATATATATATATATATATATATATTATATATATAAATGTATATATATATATATATATTATATATATATATATATATATATATATATTATATATATATATATATATATATATATATATATATATATATATATATATATTATATATATAAATGTATATATATATATATATATATATTATATATATATATATATATATATATATTATATATATATATATATATATATATATATATATATATATATATATATATATATATATATATATATATATATATATATATTATATATATATATATTATATATATAAATGTATATATATATATATATATATATATATATATATATATATATATATATATATATATATATATATATATATATATATATATTATATATATAATTATATATATATATATATATATATATATATATATAGCATGAAAATTCGTATATAAATATATACATCAGTTTTAATACGATCACCACTGTAGTTTTTGAAAGAAGCAAATAAAATAATTATTTCATCGCAAGAATACTGACTTCGAATGGAATGGAAAGTTATTAGTTAAAACGACATTTTTGTTTTTCTACTAGTTTTTCAGGTAACGGTAAATAAAAAGTGAGCTGAAAAACCCAATATCACAAGGGAAATTTACTATAGTTTTTTTTGGTTTATAAAAGGGACATTTTTGATGTCGTATGTTGAAAACGAAAACATGTTTCAAATTTTGTCTGATGATTTCTTTTTAATATTAGTATTGAAGAACAATAATAATCTTTACCTTACAATAATTTTCTGATGTTATTTTATGTAGATTTTAACACAGGAAATATTTTTTGTTTACTTCATTTTTTTTAAAATTTTGTAGCTATGATTGAAAACATAATTATCATACAATTTTGATTTTTCTAGGCAATATTAAGTCTCTTACGTAACGGAAGTTTTTGAATTAATTTAATTTATTCATTAATTTATTTTAAATTTCTTAAACAATTGTTTAGAAAATTTTTTTCATTTATTTAAATTTTTTATGTTGATATTTTATTAATATCATCTTTACTTTAAATATAATATTTATATCACTAAGATTTTGAAAATGAATTCGAATAAATTACTTTAACTAGTGTATCTGGCTCTGTAAATGGGGCATAAGTCCCCTGGATTAATATTTTATAACTTTTTCCCGTCTAATTTTTAATAACACTACTTTAAACTGTACATTATTTTTAAATTAGTGTGTGTATTATTAAAAAAAGTAAATTACAGAAATGATTGGGGAATTTATCGCAACGCTCTCTTCGAATAATGTTATTCTATTGTCAAGTTACTCGTAGCTATGATAACCTATTGAGGAATTATAAATATGAGACGTCAAATTAAAAAACAAGAGAAGCAAAATTATCTGAAATTTTATGCACTCTTATATGTACTACAGAATGAGTTTACGTTTTCTAATTTTATTTATGAATAACATGAAATTTATTAGTTTAATAGCAAATATAAAGAATAGCGTAGCTCTTTAATTACGGAAAAATAACTCAAAACATTTATAAATGTACAATAAAAGATATACGATTAATTTATTTATAATTTACTTCTTTTTCAGTGGCATTTTAAGGTCAACAACTTCATTTCTAACGACAAGCAAATGAATGGTGCACGAGTTGAAATCTTGGTGCACGAGTTGAAAAAGGATTGGGTGTTATGTGTTTACCAATGAGTATTCAACATGAAGTATAATGAAAATAAAATCTCTCAGACACATTTTAGAATGATTTTATTGAATGAAGTGTCAATAATTTTAGAAAAGAGACATCGGTTAAGCCTAATTGAAGTTTAATTTTCTAATCGAAAAATAAATGAAAAAGTAATTTGATAGAATTTAATAAGATTGATTTTAAATAGATCACTATAAAAACATGAATCTTTGCTGTGTAAGTTGCGATGATGTATAATCACAATTGTAATTTCAGTATAAAACTATTTATACTTTCAACCACTATATGAAATCATTACTACAAGTCTAATTATTAATTATTATTGGAGAATAATTTTTATTTTTCTGGACTATCTCAACTTATAGCGAAAGAAAAATATTGTTCTCGTTTTAAATAAAATAAGAATTTAAGTAAATACGATAATTAAATTATTGATTAAGGGTATCATAAATTGTTAGATAGTTTTTACTGGAAGAAAAAGTGAAATGATGTTTTATTATGTTATTAGACACATCTTTATGGTAACTTAAGCATTTTCCAAAGAAAATGGCTTTACTGTTATTTTTGGAATCAAATCGTTTGAAAATTAAACATATAAATCATTTTAATCGACACCAGATCCTTTGAAATTAACACATTTATGAAATAAGAATGTTTATGTGAGTTCTTATAAAAGTTCATGAGCTTATGAACTTTTATGTTATAAAAATAGTTTTGTGAAATATATCTTTGGTGCCACATCGCGTTTAAAAATTAAACATTTACGAATTACTTGAATCTACTTCAAATCACTTGAATCAACACATTTATGAAATACGAACGTTTATTTGAGCTTTTATAAAAGTTCATAAATATGAATTTTTATGTCATAAAAATAGTTTTGCGATGTATTTTTGGTGCCTAATTATTTGAAAATTAAACATTAAGGAATCCTTTTAATCTACGTCCAAATCACTTGAAATCAAGACACTTATGACATTTGAACTTTTATTTAAGCATTTATAAAAGTTCATTAACGTATGAGTTTAAAATTTAAAAAAACAGCTTTGTAATAAATTTTTGGTGCAAACTCATTTGAAAATTGAATATTTGAGAATGGTTTGAATCGATACTAATTTATTTAAATTTTACAAAATTTGACCTTTTGTACAATATTATGAAAACTTATGCCAGGAAATGTGATCTCACTATGTACTTTTTAATTTAAAAATATAAGTATTAAGAATACAAATTTCTCTAAGTAATTAAGGGAGAGGTATTTCGTCTTAACGTTTATTTTACAATTGAATGTTAAATATTACCCCAGTTCACAATTGCATTTTATCTTTGTGTGAATGTAATTATGGCCATTTAGCATGTTGCTTAAAACCATATTAATTATCGAATAATCTAAGTTAATTGCCTTTAATGATACGTATTATCCGTTTCGCATACATGGGAATTAAAAAAATATTAATCGCTATATTGTATTCAGAGAAAAAAAGATAAACATTATTCTTATAATGTTTGTACTGTGAGAATCAAAACGCAAAAGCTTTGCTTCATCCGGAACTAATGAAGTATGCAAAAGAGCGAAATGAATCCACTGGGTCTTCAATTTATTGAAGTGATTACATTGCAATTGTTCTTGCTTAGTCAAGAGGTCACTGAAGCAGTCACATAAAACATTTCCAGAGGACAAAAGGTTACGAACGTCCCAATCTGTCCGACTATCTCATATCTCTCCGACATTGCAACATGTTATTAAATTAATCCTCCTGAGTTATTAACAATTAACATGCATTGAATTTTAAGAACAAAGTAAATGAGCTTAGAGTTTTCTTTTTGAGACACCATTTTTTGCATTTAAGTACTTTCATGTATAGCATTAAAATATACTTAATTTTTATACTATTATTATAGAATTAAAATATATTATTTGTGTGAGTTATTTCATGCAATGCACATACGTGTGGACACAAATCCATATACGCCGTCGGAGATGTATTTGAGATTGTTCAATGTTATCTCATTCATGGATGTGGTTCACCATTCATAAAAAAAGCTTTCCTATGAGGCAATTACTGGTGAATGTCATCAAAAATACATTTTAAAGTTCAAGAAATTTTTGCTGTTCAGTAACCTAAAATAGAGAGTACCGGATTGACAACCTCTATCGCATTCTTCTTGAATGTCCGTTTGTTTCACAAGAAAGAGACGAGCTTCGCAAAGATTTGAAAAATAGATGGCTTCCGATTTTGTCGGGTCTAGTGAAGAAAGAGAAAGATACTTTTGGATTTTTAAAAAAGTTTATCCATTCACTTACTTAACTCTTTTTTTTCTTTTGTTTTGTGTTTTCTCCTCTCTTTTTTTCTTTTTTTTTGCTTTTTCACTTCATATTTAAAGTTGTTATGTAGAACCTTTGTTGTACCTTAGGGACTTGTGTGATATTTGTAGGAGTATTCTGAACTCTATCTACAGCTATAAGGAAATATAAAGTTCGAAGCAAATCATATTTTGTATAGATAGGCATAAAAACGTTTTATACTTACATTTATTCACGATAAAAATAATGACAGAAAAATCCACCGCAATATAAACAAATAGAATCAAGTGAATATAAACATTGAGTTGAGTAGTTTCTTATATAAACTAAAGTTTTGATTTAAGTAATCATAATACCAAAGTAACCTCTAGTAATTATTTACACTGTAATAGTTCTGTAAAATAGTCAGTTTATAAGTTGACATTCTTTTTTCACGTATTCCTTAGTGAACCAGGAGATATTTTTGTTTCCTAAATTAAAAAAAAAATTAAATATCATTTTTCTTCAATACACGATGATAAATTACAAAATACATTTCTACATATTCTCTCATAACAAATGGTAAAAATGAATAAATACATGTAAATAATTTGCAATATGTTTTAAAATTTAAATGATCATTTGCAAAAGATGTAAACAGAACACTTTAGCATATTTCAAACATAAAAATAAGTACTTGGTTAACACTTCGCAACTAGATAATTTAACTTTATATTTAAATTATGCGTTCATGAGATAAATCTATATTCGAAGCAATTTACACTTAATAAAAAAATTGTATTTTGTTTTAATTTTTTGCATTTATATTAAGAAGTCGTTTTCTTTTAAAATGAAAATTTAGATTTAGTTAATGGCAACAAATTAAGTTTCGTCATGAAATTTATTTAGATTAGAGAGCAAGAAAAAATGTGCTAATAATTAAAAAGTATATAGATAAGATATTATACAGAAATTTAAGAGTAGCAATTAATTTTTCAAGCTTGAACAGAAGTAAAGAGTATTTTAAAGACGTAGTTTGGTGTTCGGTGAAGTATGAATTGTGTCATGTTAATGTAGATTTGAAAAGACAGACAAATGGAGAAAATGGCTGTTAGCCTGATGTAGCATACTTTATTTTACAGACACAAGCAGTCTTTGATATAAAGGGAAGAAAACATTGTATCAGTATAAATTGGAAAATCACTCTTCATAATTTGATTAAAATATAAATCTTTCTGAAAATATATAGTAGCTCCAAAATAAATTGTTTCAAAGAATATAAATAGATTTTAGGAATTTATTATTGATATAACTTATTAAATATTGAATAAACACAATATCCTTAACTTAAATTAAAAAATCAGATTACACGAATGTATTTAAAAGTAACTGACTTAAAATAGTGATGGTAAATTGGAAGTTTTTAAATAGAAATTATTAAACCATTATAATATACGATATTGAAGTAATTGCCAAAATATTGCAGACTAATTATGAATATTTATTCTAATTGTGATCTTCTTTAATATTTTTATGGTTTCTAATCCGAGGAACGGCATTACTTTATAAATTTAATGAAATTTACTTTTATTAAATATAAATTGTTCTTTTAATTCTATTTAATAATTAGCATAATTATTCGAGCCGTTCTACATCGCTCTATTACATGTAGTACTGATTGCGGCATTAATTTTATCACTCAGCGATTAATGGTAACAGGAAGCATTCAAGAAATAATCATATATTAGAACAAGTGACTACCAGGAAGAAAAGTAAAAACATCATAAAACAAGGTAAGAAAATTAACCGAGAATTTCTTTTCTCATGTTATCACCAAGTCTTTTCTTGGAGAACAAGTATCGCTGTCAAATATGAAGGAAGTAATTAATTTTTTCAATACCTCTCTCCTTCCAACCTTTTCACAATCCAGTAACGGATCTCGAGCAATATCTTAATACGTGATGATTTTCTGTGAAAACCAAATATACAGATTTCTTTTCTCTCTTGCATATTACAAACGCTGTAATTGAAACATATTTTCAAAATGTATTTTAGTCACGTTCCATGCTATATTTTAACGCATTTCTACATTCTACTTCAAGAAGAAAAGAATTCTTTTGTTACGCATTCTCATTTTGACACTTCCTTATTTGGCTGCTTTTTGTAACGACTCTATTTTTATTGCGCCAAAAGAGATACATAGAGAACTTAATTAAACAATTAAAAAGTTTCAAATGGCATTCTCGCTGTTGCATGTACTATTATATCAAACTCTATCGCAGTAATTAAGTTTGTAAAGTACTTTTTTAGTCTTACTTCAATTATCTTTAATATTACTTTTTATGGTATGATTGTGTTGGTGAAAAAGTTATTCTTGTCTCCCTTCATGAATGCTCGTGAAATTCCATGAATGGAATTCTGGGATACGCGTTTTGAAACAGTGGCTTTTTCTCGTTATGCTTTTCTAAGTAGTCGCTTAAAGAATTTTGTGGGGTTTTTCGAAGAAATTATTCGTAACAAAATATCTCATATTTTCGTAAATCAAAAGCTTTATAGTTAAAAACTTTCGAATAAATTTTTCAAGGTAACAAACTTAGCATTTATCATTTTCTGCTGTAATACATTGTCTTTCATAATCCTGTTTATGACAGTATTTAAATTAATCTTTTTAAATATTAATATTTTATTAATTCAAAACTAAATTAGAAATATTTAGCAAATAAGAATAAAGGTTAAGATTTTAAAAAATATATAAAAGCCATTTTTGAAAGGAATATGTGAACAACAAAATAAATTATCCTAAATGATAAAAATGATTATTTAATAAAAGTTTTCATTAGATGAATATGTTCTAAAATCGAATTTAAATTTCTGGAAAATCAAATCAACTAATACTTTAAGAGCATAAATATTTAAAGTTAAAATTATGGTAATCATGATAAGTGTAAATTCAAACAAATTTTTTAATAGAAATTTAAGTTATTTCTTGTTTTAGAGAAAAAATCACGATATTTAATACATTAAAATATTCTTATTATGAATTTCATTACCTAGCGAAAGGTGTTGCTTATTTCATAAGTCTAGAAGTTTGAAATATATTAATAAGTTTATAATTTTTATAAGTTTTAGAAGTAAATTTAAAATTTTTATTTAAAAAAATTGAAATTTTAAAATTTTCATTGTTTAAATTGTTATTTTTTACATCATGAATTTTATTGGATTCATTATTATTGTTTCAGGATCGTAGAAAGTGGTGTGGATTGCTGTCGCTAACAACCGAGAAGGCATGCAGGATACCCACATGTACTTAATGGACTGTGCAACCATGTCACGAACCTTAAATCAAGAAATGGGATCGATCGTTTGCAAGACAATAAGTGTCTGTACGAACAATTTAATGACGTTTATAGAAAAAATGGATTGGGAGCTGCGCACAATGGCTTCGGTTACTCTGGTGTGGCAACTTAGCCGCAGTAATTTCTAAAAAGGGAATTACACGCACATCTTCCCTGTCCAATGGGGAATCAAGTTCAGTTATGAGCTGGATACGCTTGCATGAAGATCATATTGGCACTAGTCTATTATGGTGTGGGACAAATCGATTATAAATTGATTATAAAGAATTTGTTGCTGGATTAGTGTTGTATTTGTTAGATTGCTAAACTTGTTAAAATAAAAAGCTAAAAGACAATAGGTCTTATTATTATATGAATAAGAAATCTCGCATCTGGTGCTACACCTTGACTTATCATCATATAAGAATGTAAATTCTGTTTACAGTATTTTAATGGTTCATCTGTTTTTGGTGGCATTGTAGAGACTACATATGTGCAATTGATATCACCATAGGGGCTTGGAGTGGTAGTATGGTCTGGTCATATCTTTGAATAATAGTTTAAAATACCACTGGATACCAATCTTCGTCCCCTTGTTTTTACTGCTGACACTTTGAGCAGTGATTATTGTATTGCTGTTGTGTCAAGGTTTGGTTCAACCTTTTTCCAAGCCCTTTGTAAAGTCATGTTTTTTCAGTGTCATGTCATATTACAGTTTGTGGTCTTTGCATGATCACAAAATATCAATATGACACAGATTTTCACAGAAATATGTTCGACGGTTGCCCAGATCTATCTGTTGTCTTCAGATCTCTCTATGATAGTGAACTTCTGGTTAATGGCTGCCAAGTGACTATAAGCCACTCACTACGAACGTTGAGTTGAAGCTGTAGAAGAAACTGTATCTGTATATATGTCATTTAATTTCTGTTTGACTTAATAACCTAGTCACTTACGTGCAGTTATTTCTGCCAGAAATTGTTGTTCTGGCTTCTGATTTCTCAAGTTCTTTTCTGACAAACTTCTTAAAAATTTAATGTCTTGTTATTCACATGTTCATTTCCAAAATAATTTCATAATTTGCATTTCTTCGTTATATAGTAATCTTATTATGGCCTAGAAATATATTGTGATGAAAGTTTATTACGTATTTAGTATTATTTATTCGTTTTGACAAATAAAATTCCATATAACTCCGGTTTATTTAATTGGGTTTGGTGTTCGCCATTAACATTAAATCCCGATTAACTTTAATTCTTTCAATTTTTTCCATTCTCCACAACAGAAACCTTATAGCGAATAGATTGTTCATAAATAAATGTGCAATCATGATGAACTTGGAATTAATTTCGATTTCCGTAAGTAGAATGATGTAGAATCGACTCTGGAGTTATTTAATGCGAATCTAATTCACTTTAATCGATAGAATAATCAAATTTCAATTGATCTGATTGTTTTTGTTTATTTATAATTTAAATTAAGTTTTGTATGGAAATATCCAATGGTAATTTTGAAAAAGAAAAGAAAATTTGATAAAAATGTTTGCTTCAATTAAAAAAGGAACTAAGCCTCTTGATTTTTCTTCATTTTTCTAAATAATTAATTCTAATAACCAAACCAAAAATTTGATGTTAAACTTTTTAAACTTGATATGAAGAAATATTAATTTGGTACGAAACAAAGTCAGCAGAGGAAAAAGAATATACGAGCCAATTACTGGCTTGCATATGTATAACAGTGATCCAGCATCTAGCAAAGTGACTCTAGACATTATAACAGTTGAAGAATTATTTAATTAAGGTATAGAACTTCCACCAACTACACATCAAGCAGCTCCTCCCTCTTAAAGAATTCAGGAAAGGTGACAAGGAAATTCTGCAGGCTGAACTCCTCCTTCAGCTCACTGACTAACCTCCACCTCCTCCTTCCTTGTACATATGTTTTGTGCTGTATCTTTCTCAATTAAGGCCATCCGGCCCTCTTCCAGCCACAGTGAGTCCCAACAGAACCCCTTTTGTCCCTTCGGTTTGGACAGTCCACCACTTAAGGAGCTCTTCTCACACGCCCTGGCCAAGTGCTGAGCCTGGGTTCCCTCCATGATTACTGTCCGACGATGTTCTCCACCGTATACCTTCGGGTGGGACGGTGCTCTTTGGTAATGTTATTACCAAAGTTATTATTATTGTACCGAGCTCCACGGGTTCGTGTCGATTGAGAGTTGAATAAAGCAACCATTTAATGAACACAAGACTTTTATTCGTAAAAACTTCACTAGATAAACGAAATTCCCGCTGTAACAATCACAATTATACAGCTACAATTCGTCAGATATAATAAGAAACAGCTTCTAATCACAGGTCTCAAATACCTCAGACAGAGAACAACTAGCAGTCACAACTAATCGTATTCACTCACGGACTGTCTTTACAAAAACTCCAACTCTTCCATGTCGGGCTGCGGTATTTATACCTGACTTGGCGGAGAAATCTACCAATTTCGCCAAGGTTCTGGAAGCTTCTAGGCTATCTCGAAAAATATTGGTCCTAGAGCTTAGGTGATGGATGTTTCCAGAAGTATCGATTTCTCGCCAAGTCGCCAAGAATCTCGCCAACCGTCGCCAAGAATCTCGCCAACCGTCGCCAAGAATCTCGCCAACTGTCGTCAAATCATTAGGAAATTCGCTTTTAAACTACAACACGTCTAAATACCGCAATTTTTGTCCAAAATGTGAGAATTTCCGATCTGTCTGAGATATTTTAAGACAAATATAATCATTGTTTATAAATTTGTAACATTATTTAGTTAAGGTATGATCCAGCAGATGATAAGTTGCAAAATGCAAATTCAATAATTTTTATTCGTTTCGTTAAATGATGTATGAAAAACCAAACTGGTCAGTCTTTTGCCTCAATGAATTGTTTTGCTTCGCATGGAAGCTTTTTAACTGCAGCAATAAAGATATTAACCAGGATTAGTTTTGCATACTATTAAAGTATTAGAAATAGACTGTCTTCTCACGAAAATGTTTCAACAGATCCCCAAATTATTATCAAAATAGATAATTATTTTTGATTGTGCAGACTGGATTTTAGTTTAACAAAATAAAAGGGGAACTATATATTGGCAGAATATTTGTATAAAGTGATTGAAATAAAATTTGTTGTTCATAAAGAGATTTCATTTTTAAAGAAGAAATATCTCCAGCTTCCGAACAAAATAAAGACACACTAAAAGATTGTGGTAGGACCACGTACTATAGAGGAGAAGGTCCTAAGTTCGATCCCATGCATTGCTAAACAATGGTGAAAGAACATTATTCCCAGGCTTAACATATATATATGATCTTCTGAAAAGTATGCGAATAACATCCGAATTTTTTTAAAAACCGCAAAATCATTAGGGATAAGTGTTGGTTCAGTGCTTAACTTTAAGTAAGTTGATGATAAAAATATGTTAGTGGAACGCCTCTTAAGTTTCTGGCTTAGAAAATACTCTAACAAACAAGATTGGATGCAATACTTACAATATATGTTTATAAAGAGTATTCTAAAAATATGTTATCATTCGTGCAATAAAAGTGATAGCAAATATATTAAATCTCATTTGACGGCTAAAAACTTAGAATTTGGAAAAGGGAGCGTTACACGATAAAACAGCGTGTTTTTGTTGTTGAACATTTACAAGCTATGTACTGTTGCATTTCGGTGATAAAAAGTGTACCCTTAGTGATTTAATTGATAATTTAAGAAATGATTTAAGTGATGATTTAAGGGATAATCGATTGCCCAAGGAATCGAACTACTTAGCACCGTTGCAGCTCTTTTTATGGCACTATTTGTAGTCATAAGTTTGTGCGAACAATCCCAGAAGCACGCTTACATTGGAGGAGGAAATTCATTGCAGCATCAAGAAAATTATGCCGTTTATGCAAAGTGATCATGAACAATTTTGGCCAAAGAGATATATGATATGATTGGCCGTGATGGCAATTGGCCTTACGTTTTATTCCATACATAAGACATTAATGGAAGATATTATAAAGAAAAATCGAACAAGAATATGTGTCTCAACAAAATGCCAGCCAAAAACTTAATCCTCAATGCAGAAAATGAACAGAAACAGATTGGAAACTGATTATAAATTGAGTAAATGAATGAGCTCTGCGGGAAGCACTCTTCTGCAGTAAATACATACAAATTATATTTATATGGCAACACATTTCTTTTTATTTAAATTATAAGATTTTGTATTTGAATATTATTATGTATTTGCATTCTATAACAATTTAAATAATTTCTTACTATTGAAAAATTTTATAATTAATGATCTTACTAAGATTATCATAATAAAAAATTAATTTTCATAAAAGTATTTGAGTTATTTCATAAATTTAGCAAGAAATGTTTCGCAGAAGCTTCTCTGGGAATGTTTTGATGGAGGAGGTTCAAATCAGTGGTTTCAATCGGATTCCTTGAAACAAATTTATATTTGCTTAGGTTTCTACTTGGTAGTTATGTTGATAATCTTAACATGTGTCATTTTCATGAATCTGAAATTTAGTAAAAAAATTATCATCGACTCCATTCCTTTTATTTTTGAATTCTTTTCACCTTACTATTACAATTTAAAATAATATATAAAAGATGATCAATCAAATATATTTAATAATTTAACACACACTATTTTATTATAAGAAATATATTTACACACGATATTCTTTTGTAAAAATTTATTGCAAATAGAGCATTAAAATTGACGATGATTTTTATATCCTGTTTCTTAATTGCCTGTCATAAAAAAGTAATCTAACTAGAATAATTTATTATAAGCTAATCGTTTTAGAGTTAGTAAATTAATCTTTTTTATTATTAAGAATTAGCCGATCGATGGCTGAGTGGTTTGCGTTCCTGACTCCTGAGCTATGGGTTTTGGGTTCGAATCCCGGTTCGGGCATGGATGTTACTTTCTTTCTCTGTTCTCTCTGTGTTTCTCTGTCCTTTCTTCTGTGATGATGTATGAATGTGGTCCACCCTATAAACGGGTTTGTGGTGGTATGGCGCGGGTAACGCTACTCGCCTCCGTGACTTGGTTCACAGGTGCCCGCTGGGTAACGACAAATGAGTAGCAGTTTCTGGCTTTGTTGTGGCATAGAGTTCATCACCCAAGTGTGCCCGCCGTTGGAATAAAAATTATTAAGAATTAACAATCCAGTGCTTATTAACAATTCAATCAAGCGTTAAAAAAGGCTAGAATAATATTCTTAAAAACGTTTTAATTTGAATTTGTAAGATAAACTTTAAAAAAGTTGAAAGGATGAAATATTCAAATTACAGAGCGTGATCGGACAACGAACACTTTCACGTAAAATTTTTGTGTTCGGACAATGAACACATATTCAGATCAAGAACTAAAACGAATTCTTACGAACACTTATCCTCTCTGGGAGCATGATGTACAGGGTTGCCAAACGCCACTGACCAAAAATCGTTTTTCATTTCTCTTGAATTATGTTGCTTGCTTATTAAACTTCAAAGTTCTAGAATGGAAAAATTTTTTCCAATAGAATATTTATAGCCAAAGTAGAGCATGAATTTCGGTTTTGATTTGCTGTTTTCCTTTCATTCGGTAAATAAGTGGGAAGGTGTCAGAGATGGCCCCCAAACCAAGCTGATATCTGTAAGGTTATGGATCTTTACCACAATACTACAATTAATTATTTCCAAAATGTCTTAAAAAAGAGAGAAAAGCATTAAAACAAATAACTTATGTAAATAAATTTATCTTTGATTCTTACTTCTATTTGAAAATATAAAATTTTTAGTGTAATATTTTTTTCAAATTTGACTTCTTGCATTTTCCATTTGATGCTTAATTTTTTTTTAATTTTTACCATTTTAATTTAAATTTTATTTTATTATACTTTGACAGTAAAAAGAATACAAATATCTTGACTTTTTTCAAAGAATTAAAAAAATGCTGTCAAGATTAAAAAGAATTCAGAGAATTTCTTTATTCTCTTTACAAAAGGATTTAAAAGAAAATCGTAGAAATTTTCAAAGAATTTTGAATATTTTATTCTCATTACATGAAGATTCGAAATATTTGCTAAACTTGAGAGTCTGTTAGAGATTTTAAGATCAGCTTCATTTCTAATTGCTATTCAAATACTAAAAATACGAAGGAAACGGGATTTCGATATCAAATATTAGACATATAAAATCAAGTTTCGTTACTTTTTTTTTAACGATTCTCTTTCAATAACTGTTCGTTTGCGTTTTACTTATTTATTTCTGCGCATAAAGTGTGTCGGCCTTTTCGAACGATTGCCCTCGTCTTCAGCTGATTGCGCAGGCTCGGGAGGGAATGGAAACCTCTAATTTTCTGGGCAGTGCCGATGTTTCTTCTGGCATCAACAATAAAAAAGGAACAGTCCTGGAAGGGTTGCTGACCGCACGCTTCTTCTCTCATGAGCAAAAGCAGCTGTAAATGACGTATAAAGAAAAGAAGGGGGACACTGCGAATTTTCCTAATGGAAAAGAAAAGCATTTCTTCATCATGTTGTGTTAGAATTTGAAATCAAAGTGTCAAAGTGTTAGATAATTGTTATAGTAAAAAATTTTAATTGCTTTGCACCGTTATTTCAATCTAACCAATGGTTCGACTTTTGGTTATGGTTTAATATAGTTGTTTTTCTTTTTAGAAAATGTTTCGAATACGGCGAAAGAAATTTTAACTATTATACTAACTTTTTATAAGAAATTAACACTAATAAGTAATTATTTACAAAAATTGTGCAATTTAGAGTATAATAGCATCTTTTTAATGAGATAGTCATTTAAATAGCTTAGTTGTAAATTGCCCAACATAAATGCATTTTGTTTGTTTCTTTTCTGTATTAAATTTCTGGATGCCTTTTACGGACTCTAAACATTAATGGTAATTTCTCAAATGAAAAGATTATCATCTGAATCGGCGTTCTTTTTACCAAACATTCATATATAATACTACAGAGTAATATTATAACCTACGAAAGTTAGACATCCAAAGTTTGTCTCATTTTGAAGATCTTCATTTATATCAAATCAAATTATTGAACCCATTTTCTTTTGAATATGTTGGTGGTAACTTCCTCGAACATTTCACTTCTGTAATATGCATATATTTCTCTTAGAATTCAAGTCTTAAACTACTGATGGTCAATAACCTTAAAGAACTGGACATAAGGTCTATTGCAAAAGATATTTCTTATTAAACAGACTGGCACTTCATATATCACTGTTTTTGATCAAAGAATATAACATTAGTGCATAAGTTATCCACTATGCGTGTAACAATCCAAGCAAATAACATTATTTTAAAAATTATCTTTTAGTCATAGCTTAATATTAATTATTAATGTTTATAAAACATATATTAAAGTATAATTACTTAATTTTATTCGGTATATAGTTACAGATCTCACACATTCCATTTAAAGCTCCAAATACCACACTCCAAATGTCGGGTTCGATAATTGTAAAACTTTTAAATCAGTCTCTAAAAATGAAAATTGTTTATCATCAAATGCAGAGACCTTTATCCTTCTCTTCAGTTTAAAAAATTTATTCAGTTTGCAAGAAAAGTATTCCAAGCTCAATGCATCTTAACATTTTGTAAGTCAAACACTACGTTACACTTTATTTAACATAATTGAACAGGACTGTCTTTGTTGGTAATTTTTATTAGCATATCCAACTACTGTTGCTTTATGACAAACATTATTTCAGCTTTGTTCTCCCGTTTGGTGTGCAGCAAATGTACTTTATACAAAATCAGTCCTAACGTAAGAAACATTTTCCAGGAAATATGACAGGAAGGATTGAAAAAGGAATGAATCAAATTCTTGTCAAAAGAAGGTAAATAGTTATTAAAGTTCTTGACACTTTTTTTGTACGTAATACTAAAAATAAATTTATTATTTGAATTCATTGAAGTTTATAAGAAAGATTGAAATATAAAGAAATTGAATTCTTATTAATAGAAAGTAAGCCATTACATTTCGTTACAAAATTCTTGATTATTAGTTTAATTGTGCATATTGTTAAGACGCATATTTTTGACTAATTTGACTATTACTTAATTTTTTCCACGATAAACTAAATTAAATTTTGTGGCACGACGAGCCAAACAACAATTGAACAGGCCGAGTCCTTACAGTGTCCATCTCTGTTTTCCTGACCGAAAGGCCTGGGGTGCAAAGCATATGCCCCGATTAGGTTGTCAGCCTAATATGAAACTCCCAGTATTTAGTTCCCAAGCATACTTGGTACTCATTTTGATGGACCCTCTGAAACGATGAAAGGTTGAATTGACTTCGCCTAGCCTGAGGACCAAACCTCGGACTTGTGACTTGGGAGCATAGAACGCTACCACTAAGCCACCGGGCTTCTGTTCCAGGATAGATTGAAATATAAATAAATTGAATTCTTATCAATATGAATAAGCAGTTACATTATATGTAAAATTCTTGATTGTTAGTTCAATTGTGCGCATTGCCAAGACTCTTATTTTTGATTATTAATATATTTGTTCTAGGATGGATTGAAATATAAATAATTGAATTCTTTACTCAAAAGAAAGTATATAAAAAATTATTAAAATTCTTGATTGTTAACTTATTTATGCGGTTTATCAAAATAACTTCTCTATCAGAATTCATTTCATTTTAACAATTTCTTTATAGTAAAAAATGTGTTTCCCTTTAATTTTGAAATATTTCTCCTTTTATGGTAATCTCATCTACATGTAAAAACAAATTACTTCAAATAGTATATGAAGATTATATGTCAATACGCTCTCACATGCTAAACATATTGTACATACAAAGATGATCTGATATAAGTACTTTCAAATAACTTATAAATTCCACTAAAAAATCTTTTTCATTGATTTTCAGTTTCATGTAATCAAAACATGTAATGAATGACTCTTTTTTTTTCACAAAAAAAAGAATGATGTGTTTTTAGAAGGACGTGAATTT
The DNA here is from genome assembly GCA_037975125.1 of Latrodectus hesperus. Taxonomy (NCBI): domain Eukaryota; kingdom Metazoa; phylum Arthropoda; class Arachnida; order Araneae; family Theridiidae; genus Latrodectus; species Latrodectus hesperus. Next base: position 288,727 of record CM075853.1, read on the forward strand.
ACGCTTGAAACAGTAGAGAGGTGATAAGACGGCTTAAAATACTGCTTAATTGGATAACTACGAAGTTATGATGTAAAATGTAATCTCATATGACGGAAACGAACTGTTGCCAACTGTATTCCGGAAGTATTTAAGAGAATCTAAGTCACTAGTAAAAAATTATGAATAATAACGAAACCTCATTGTTGCTGTTTTTTTTTTTTTTTCTCTTTTAATATAATTTTTTTTCTTTTGCTTCAGTGGTTATGCTTTAACTAATAGTTGGCATGTTTAATACAACTGATCAAATTTATTACGGAAGCTGTTTTTATCATAAAAATGAAATTAAATCGAGGCTAATTCAGGTTGGATATCAGAAGCATGAAAAAGAGAGAAAATAAAAAATAATTATAATTTATCGATTTTCAGAGTTCACAGAAGGTTTTTTTGTATGCATGAAATATCCCAATTAGTTTTTGAGCCATTTAAATTTTTAAACGTTATATATAAGTGCATATAACTTCGATTTTTAATTTATGTTTTGAAATGTAATTTAGTATTAAAAACAATTGCAGAAAATAAATTATCGCACAGAACTCTAAAAATTAGTTTATAATTAGAATTTTTATTGGAAAAAAATAATAATTAAGAAATTAAATTAAAAAGACTGTGTTAAGCTATGCTAAAAAATTGTTGAAATATTGTAAATATAAGTCTGTTTCCTTAAAAAATTAACTTTTAAGAATTTCATGATAGTTAAAAAAATAAACTGAGAACTGAACTTTAGTGTTTTTACTCCGATAATTCTTTGATATTAATAATATGAACAATATATTTCTGTCACTCAATAATGTTGACATGAAGCACTTTACTTTAGCTAGCCAACTCACAATTATTAACGAATGTCAGGCCATGACGTCGACCCTTGAGTTGGCACTTTTCCCTCCAATTTACCCACAACTATGTGGAGGAGAATCGATTAGTGATTCGATAATATGCATCCATTAACATTATTTTCTGTCGCCAAAGAAAGATGTTCTGCAACTACGATTTTTCTTAGTTTAAGTTTTAGTTTTTAAAATGACGGCGCCACGCTCTGCTCCCTAAGATTTAACTGACTCGGCAACTAATTATTAGAACGCAAATTTTTAACTTTCAAGAATAAAAATAAAAGGAAGAATGAGATAATATTCAAACTTTTTATACGTACATTAATGTTTGATTCGAAAATTAGATTGTAAAAAATGTATGCAAATGAAAATTATATGCATTAGTTGTTTCTTTGTTCTTTATTATTGTGTTGTATTCTATTAAAATATAAGTTTAAAATATAGATTTAAATTTATGTTTGGTAAAATCAACATACACGAAGCAATCACTCATTTATACATGTCTGGTAACAAAAAAAGAGTTATTAGATAAAATTTAAAACGCCAATAAAAGTAAGTTTGAGGACGTAAAAGCGATATTTTTTTCTGAGTGATTTATGCCGCCAGCCCAAGTGTCATTCATCCTAGGTACATAAAAATCTATAAAATCAAATATTTTGCTTTACCAACCCATCAAACGAAATAAATAAGCGCATTTCAATTGCTAATCACCAACGCAAGAATTCTAAATCGGATGACTTTTCAACCGCCACGTTCATAAATAATATTTCGCGCAGGAATTGCGAGCTCTTAAACGAGTGGAGAAGCATGCAGAATGTCAAGGTTCTGCTGAAGGACGGATCCACGAGGAACAGGGTGGTTGTCCTCCTGATGATCGCCTGCAGGGGTGCTCCGATTGAATAAAAGTCCCCATTGATACGTAACTGATTCGCCGATTACCATACGTTGGTAAAAGGGATGGTCAGAATTTTTGTTATTTACTTCCAGAGTTAGGCACATTCCAATCTGACAAGCTCATGCAAGTACTGATTATTCAATGAAATAAACAGGAAAACCGGTTGGTGGATACTCATTTATTCTTAACAACCCAAGGAAATAATTTAGGGAATTATTATTTTTTTTCTCGTACCTCTCCTGTGGAGTTTTTCGTTTTTAATTTTGGCTCAGAGTTACGCAGTTCCAGTCACGATCTGGCGTTTTTATTTCTTGAAGATGATCAAGCTCAGTTCGAAAGTTTTAAGTACAGTTAAATGGTGTTTACTATTTTGCTATGAGAGAGAAGAAACACTTAACATTAGCTTTCAGGAGCTTATTAGTATTCTGCTTTGGCATTCATATTGGGTACTCCCTAATTTTGCATAATACTTCATATTCTTTTCGGTGAATTTAAGCATCCATGTCCAGGGCAGTTATAAAGTCATGAAGCTTTTTAAATTTAATAATTATTGAAAATAGTAGCTACGAAGCAATTGGTAGCATAAGCACTTACTACATACACTTATTTAATTAATGTATACCTAACTACAAATATATACAATTAATTCAAAAGCAAATTATAATAATAAAATACATTCCTAACAAATAAATTCTATTTATAAAACGGAGAATATAAGTTTTTTTTTTTTTTTTATCCTACGCCCGACCTTGGTTTTTCAACCATCAGTCTCTGTCGGGCAGCCCAATACAATCTTGAGGTGAATGAAAAGTCATCTTCCGCAGAATTTCTATCTGCGACGTCCGAAAGTCCAGGGCAAGTGAAAAGGTGGTCACCAGTCATATCCTCTAGTCCGCAAAAAGGGCAGATTGGAGAGTCCCTCAAACCCAAACGGTGAAGGTGTTTTTGCAGATAATCATGCCCAGTTTTAAGGCGAAAATTTGCCACTCCCAAGCTCTGTGGAGGTTACACGGAATAGGCTTTGTTAGTAAGGAAGCCCATGCTTTTTCCTTTATGCACATCTTGTAAATATTTCTACGATAGGAGGCTATATTTGACTTAATAAGCCTTTTAACAGTATGGTACTCCAAAGCTGGAGAAGGCTGTTGTAGATTTGAGCCAGCCTTTGCCAATTTATCAGCTGCCTCATTTCCGGCGATACCACAGTGACTGGGTATCCATTGCAGCACAATTTGTCGTCCTTCTTCCAGTAGAGAACTAATTGCCATTTGACAGAGATAAACAGACCCAATACTGTCGCCTTCACGTGGTGCCCTCTGTTTTCACTAAACGACTGACTCCTGTCGCTTCGTGCAGCCTACTACGTTCTTTCGGCTTCAGGATCATATTGCTGCTGTATTTTTAAAGGTCTTTTTCAAGGCCCGGACTATGGCTAAAGACAAGCTTAAAATGATTTTTTGGAATGCAGGTGGAGAATATAAGTGAAATGAACATTCATCATGATAATGAAAAGCAATTACATACATGCCGAAAAGGAAATTTAATATACTTGTGTGTGTGTGTATATATATATATATATATATATATATATATATATATATATATATATATATATATATATATGTGTGTGTGTGTGTGTGTGTGTGTGTATGTATATATATATATATATATATATATATATATATATATATATATATATATATATATATATAAGAAATATGATAATGATTTTAAATCTTGTAATTGTGTTAATTGCTTCCAATTTTATTTAAACTTCAAGCTTAAACTGGTTTAAATCATTTATTTTTCTTTAAATATATTTAATTTATCCAATTTATTTATCATATATACACACACACACACACACACATATATATATATATATAATATATATTTCGTAATATTTATTCAAGCTCTGAGATATATATAGTTGCATTTTGAAACTTATTTACTAACATCAAAACTGTGTGTCAAATGTAAGTACTTTTTTATTTGGTAATTTCTTTGACGGGTGATAACAATCGGTTTTAAAAGTTGTGTCATCTTTTTTTCTTTATATTTAAGGAAGGAAAAAAATAATCAGAAAATTCTTTTTCTCAATGTTCGAAGAAGAAACTTGGGGGCCTCGGTAAACACAATCGATGCAGAACAAGATAATAATCGATGAATGAATGAAGGCTTCGCACATTAAAATAAAAAAATTAACATGTTCAGCGTGCTAAAAATCGCAGTTAAATTTCACAGCTGCTGAAATTCTATTGAAATTTTTAGCTTTTTTTTATTCTTTCATTTTTAACTGCTATTTTGTCAGCTCTTAAATTTCTTTGTCTTGTTAAATTTAATAACTGTGCTAATGCTGCAATATTTTCAGAATTGTTAATTTGTTAATCTTTCTAAAATGGAGTTACTAATTTTTTATCAAGGCTTTTTAACAGCATTTACATCCGCTTTAATCAGATTTTGAAATGAAACATTTTTCCCATTTAAATATTTCTTTGTTATACCCATTTTATTTAATATAGTTTTTATGTTTCATTTCGTTACTTTAGTACAAAATTATTTCCGAGCATATACTCACTTAAATCTTCGAAACTTTAAGTACCTTCGAAATAGCTCTATATTTATTTTCAAACTCATTAAAGGTAGAAGCATGTTAAAAGTATTAATAAAATGTAACAAATGAAATTTTTTCCTTAGTAATATTTTTACTATACAGTAATTGGATTTTAAGCTGTTTAATTAATGTAAAACAATTAAATCATTTTCATATCAAGGAATCTTATTTGCCAGTTTTCTATATCGTCTGCATGTTTGTATCTCGGCATCAGAATATTGTTAAAAAACATTGGAGAACTATTGGGTTAAGAGCTTATGTTTTCCTTAGTAAAATAAAATTTAAAAAAAATTTCGTCTATATCATACTATAACATTCGATACATTATATTATCCTTTAATTTTGCTATATATATAATATTTTATTGCATATTCTCTTAAAATTATAGATTGAATCAAATGTGTCAGAATCAAATCATTTATTCCTATTTAAATACTAAAAAGAGATTTATTAAATATTTTCAAGGTGTTGATCAAATCTGTCAACTATCTAGAACTGAAAATCACTAGGGCATGCTTTATTTCCTGATCTCTCTAGTTCTTTATTTATTAAAAAACCTAGTTGTATTACTTATTTAAATTCAGTTATTTGTTGATGCTTTTAAGTGATGAGTATTCAGAGATGCACAAATATAACTGTAAAACCTGATTTCTATTGTACATCAGATCTGTTGGGGAACGGAAGAAAAAAGATCTGTGAAGAAATTAAGCATCTAACGGAGATGTGATGAACGTGGACAGCTAATCAGGTTGGAGAGAATGGCGTCAGAGGTCGTCATCGGCGCAACTTCAAATTCCTTTGTTGATTTATAGCAATAAGAAATTTAGCAGCTACTTCTTAGTATTCCACATTAGAAGTGGTATCTCTCACATCATTATTGAAATATTTTTTAAAAAAGTTGATTGGTATGTAATACAAAAAATAAGTTTTATATGGAATATTTATTTAGGTACTATATTTGTTTTTATGTACTAGTGAGGAAGTTTTTTAATAAAGTTAATGTTTTCAGCTATATTTTCTTTCATTTGAATAATTAATCACCAATCTTCCCCAAATACTTAATGTGTGTGTGAATAAGGAATTATATCGGTTATAATATAGTTTTTTTAATGAAAAAGAAATTAAATTATGAATAAATCAGCGCAAAATGAGAAATACAATGTATTTATAGAATAACTAGTATTTAAATTATTTTGTAGTTTTAATTATTAACACGAGCAGAGTTTTAATTTTAGCAGTGGGATAACTGATTCAGTAAAATGTACCCAAAATCAATGTAGTAAGTAAATATGAAATTATATTGATTAATTTAACTACATTGACAGAAGCCTATTTCAAATTTGCTATTATCAAACAATTTATTTGTTATAATTTTAAACATAACATAAAATTTTAAAATGCGTTTCTCCTACTTTTTTAAGGAACAAAAACTATTTTTTATCACATTATAAGATAGCAATGTATCCACTAAGTAAGTGATAATCGGAATACATCACCGAGTGATTAAATTATTTTGCGTGTCTGGCAACACGACCCAGAACTAGTGAAAAAGGCACGAAAAGGGAGAAAGCCAGCCACAAACCGCCAATATGTCCCCATTTTTTTCCTCTTTGACGGCGGAAACTCAATAGAATGATGAGTGAATGGGATTTTTCCTATAGGAATGACCCTATTTGGGATTGTAACAGCCTAATTAAAGTCACTGAACTTGATTCACTTGGCCCAACACCTTCTCCGCGAGGCAGGACGGTGTTTCACGAGGTGCTTTGAGCAACCCCGACGATCGGCAACAAGGCTTTGAAGGTGGCATTGTCCAGCGACTATAAATACATCGTCCCCGCATGTAGCTGGCAATGCACGAAAGTTTTCTGCTGGCTGTTGGTCCAAAAAGATTAATTGGTAGCTCGCATTACATTAATCTTAATTGTCTGGTTATACTTTCGCTGCTGGCGATTGTGGTGGTTGGATGAGCGGCCCACTTCTTATGTATAAATATACAAGCCTAATCATTTCATCTATCATGAAGAAGGCTGGGTGTTTTAATTAGACAAAAGATTATTTCACAAGATAAAACAAAATCCAAACAAGGTTGTGGTTAATCAGATAACTAATTATAGAGTTAAATTTCCATTTGAAAGAACCGAATTCAAATTGTCTGTATAAAAACGTTTGAAAAAATTTAATTATTTATAAAAATATATATTTTGAAATATGCAAAGAATAGATACTTCAAAAATACAAGAACGTATACTTAAAGCATTTCATTTTTTCTATTGAATAATCACATAAATCCAATGTTATAAAGTTTAAGCAGATGGTTGTGACTGTAAAGTAAGATCTGATTTCATTTTATAAAGTTTCTCATTTATAATATATTTTCTGACAAACATATAAATGCAGTGCTCATGAGGATATTTCATAGTATTTTATAGAAGTCATTTATATAAAGAGCAATCATGATTGAAAATTTGGAAAACCTGACTCGTAAAAAATTTATTTGGGGTCGCGTAGCAAAATTCTGGGGTCGCGAGAGATAAAAATACAATTTAACAGAAAATGTTTTTTAACTTGTAAAATTATTGTTATAAAGATAAAATAACAATTATCGTAGATAAATATATCATAAAATCTTCTAGTTCGGAAAGATTATTTGTACTTGCATTTCTATTAAGAGTATTATAATACTCTTAATAGAAATGCAGGTACAAACCGAAATGATCCTGAAACCGAAACCGAAATGATCCTGAAAAATATTATCAACCAAATTTCTAGGTATTATTGCTGAAGAAACTATATAAGCATTTCGTTTTATTCTCATTTAGCCATTGTTTGATTGTGAACGAAGTGCGAACTGTTATTCCGAACTTGTCAGTTTAAAAAAAATTTCCATTTATACTGGTTATTTATATGAAGTTACTTTCTCAGCTTTAACATATATTAAATCCCAATATCGTTCAGCGTTAAAAAATGTTGAAGAGGTCTTACGTCCAGCAGTTTCAAACATTCCCCCAAGATTTGATTTGTTATGCAATAAAAAACAGGCACATCCATCTCATTAAAATTTTAACTTATACTTTAATTTAATACTTACCACGCAACTACTTGAATATATTCGAGAGAATTAAGACGGTCAGAATCCACTTTTATTTTTGAAACTATAATAAATACAATTTTATAATTTTTTGTGCAATTTTTAATTTTAGATTTTTGTATGTTTCAAAACGAATTCTAAACTTATATATTTTTATATGTATATGTATATTGTTACCTAATAAATAAATCATCAAAAAATATTAATTTATTTTTCTTTTATATTTGTATGGGGTCGTCAAGAAACTCGCAATCATAAATGGGGTCGTGAATTACAAAAGTTTAAGAAGCCCTGTACTATATAATAAAGACATGAAGCTCCAACAATGCTTCTTATAGTGAAAATTGCTTGCAAAAATTACATGCTGCTTATAATTTTCCTGAGAATTTGTGTGCGTATGGGTTTGAGAAACGCTTAATTAAACAATTAGAATGTGTACTTACCATCTACTATCATGAAAATTATTTCCATTTGCTGTGTCATCTACATAACTTGCAGTTGCTCATTCATGTATAAAAAGATTCTCTTCCTCCGAAAAAATAAGGTTGAAAGCATGCATCACACAGAAATATGTACTATGTTCTTAACTTAATTCACAGTTAAATTTTCTTACTTAAATTCTGCTCATAAATAAAGAAAAATTAAATTAAATCAATTTTTCAATTATCATGATTTTTTAAACTTTCAATTGAATATCTTTAATTGTTATTTTATTATATAAATTTTTATATTATTCTTTATGTTCTAGAAATTTTTTTAATTTTTCCAACAATATTTTTAATATGTGTGGTATTAGTATAGTATGAGGTTGAGTATATATACATATTATTTATGTGTTCATTAAATCTTGAATATTATGATAGATACAGTACATTGGGATAGTGATGATTATACCAAGATTTCAAGCATATTTATGAAATCTGTATCATAAACATACAGTTAAATAAATCATTGAAAAATTAATTTGAGAAATAAGGTATTTTTGAATGATTATTCCTTCGTTTTTTTATTTTTTATTCGCTGTATGTGAAATTTTACTTAATTTTTGTAAAAGTAATGATAAAGCGGGTATTAATTATTTTTAATTATTACCTAACGTTTTTCAATATTTGGTAAATATAACATAAAATAGAACCATTTGAATAAATAAATATTTTATCACATCTTTCGGTAAATTTGGTAACTAATTTAAAATATCGCCAATTTAACGAACTAGAAGTACACAATGGAAAGTGCACTTTTAAAGATAGCATAATATTTACACAATTTCAAATATTATTCAGTGAAAAATACTTTAATCAAGCAATACTTATAAGCATATTACAAATATAATATAATATGCATATAAAACATCCAAGAATTTATAAAATCATAATGTTGATATAGATTTATAACTTAGATTATTCATGTAAAAATGGTGTTGGAATTTTAAATAAAAACCAATTGTGACAGTGAAAATTGTGTGTATGCGTCAAAAATATATTTGTACCAGTTATCGATAATTGTCCTGTGTTCTAAGGAAAAATTTCTTTAAGTAATCTTTTAATTTGCCATTTACTTTCAAGCATATAAGAACTGCTTTCCTTATTTACATTTCCCAATTACTTTCTTACTTGTTACTTTTTAACAGTGCTTATATTCCCTTTTCATTAAAACGTATTTACGATATTTATTGCTCTTTTGTTTTACATTTTTCCGCGACTTATCGCGACGGGAAATGTGACAGATAGCTGTTATTTGAGGAACGGGTACGTAAATGACAACCACACGTTTCAGGAAACCAAAATCGGTTAGACTAAAAAAAAGCTTTATTAGCGTATCAAAAATCACTGTTCCAATCTAAAAATATCACTTCCCAGGAATCGATTTTCAAATGAATCGCATTGTGAATCGCTCCGTTGGCGTTCCCACGTTATAATCCCATTATGTCCAAAATTGCGTGTCGTTTCTCTGTACCTGTGCTGATTTAAAAAAAGATGCGTTCCAGAAGGAAAGATGAAGGTATGTGTATCCTTTCTCATTAAAAGTTTCCTTTTTTTTAACCTCACAGTGACCAACACAAATTAAATGCTTTCAATTATTGAATTCTTTTGAATTTAATGTTTATAATTTCCGAAATAATTGATTCCGTTTGGGTCAGTAAGTGAATTGAGCAATAGCGATAAATTTTAGTTTTAAGCTAACTAAGTGGTTATAGTTCTCATGGATGAAAGAAGAATATTTGTGAATTGTTTCGATTAATAGAAATATTGAAAGATAATTCTTTCACCGTCATTTAAAAGAAAGAACCAAGCAGAAGCGCCCGAAGACTTAACCAATCACTCCCATAGGTAATATTAACAGGAAGGACATTGAGACCACCACCTATTTCAGGTCCCCCAGTCGCTTTTGTCAACACAACAGAACTTTAATTAAGTCAAGAACCGAATTCACTACCTTTCGATAGTAGGAATGGCACTTTTTCTCACTAGGTCACTGCAATCTATTCAGTTAGGGACACATTTAGGCTGCGGTGACCTAGTTAGCTCTCGTTACCAGAAGTTAGTGAGTTCGAATACCGATCCTGCCGAGGATCCATCGTGTTTGCTAATGGCATCCGGAGGATGTTAAATATATCTTCGTCACAATGTCCTCCATGAGAAGTGATACTCTGGGAATGCCAGGTCACAAGTCTGGGGATCTTCTGCTTTATTCCTGCCTCTACATTACGAAGACCCACCCACTTGCTAGGCTGAATTCTTTGCAGGCTTGAGGCCATAGTCAAATTTCAACTTTAGTACTTCTCCGTCTTTAACCTCCATTAGCTTGAATCATATGAAGCTTAATATCACACCTTTCATATTGACTCACAAGTGTTCATGGACTTAATCAGTGTCTTTGTTGATCAAGTGGGATAAGTTAACAATAAAAGCAACAAAAATGGACACCATTAAAAGCAGATGATTGTTTGATTACCTTTTTTGCTTACGTTTACAATCTTAACTGCACAATAAAGCAAACCACCTTGAATAACGGTTAAGTAACGATGTCGGGAGCTGAGTTTTTACCATCATTTTAAAACATCTATGCCACACCAATGGATGACCCCGTGAATATTTAATATCATGCAGTGGTTCTCTTTATAGGTAGTTTTCAACTACAACCCTGTACTATAAATTAAGGATAATAAACAATCACACAGAAATTGAACTCTAAAAATTTCACATATAGAATTACCACACACATCTTGAAGAATAATATGCAAATTACAAGAAAAAAACCAGATGGTGCCGATAGTATGTCACAATAAAGAGAGTGTGAGAGAGGGGCTTATAAGGAATAGTTGCAAAGAATTAAAATTGTTCACAAACACTTTAAAAGCCTTTCAGTGCAATAGCCGCATAGTTATGGCACAAAGAAAGCATTTGGATGATGTTTTACGCGGTAGAATTATCAGCCGTCCGGAAAGTGGACGTAACCAGCTGGAAGTATCCGAGGAACTTGGAATCGCCAAGAGTGTCGTCTCCAGGCTTTGGCAACGATATCAATATGATGGTAATGTGAGTAGACGTTATAACACAGGTTGCCCCGAATTATAACGCCGAATGAGGACCGGTATTTGACCGTTACTGCTAAAAGAAACAGACAGAGCACAATATCAGACTTGTCTCGTCAGCTCTCTTCAGCTACCTATAAGACAGCTCCAAAGTAGACCGTGTACAGACGCTTAGAGCACATTGGTCTATATGCTCGTAGGCCTGTCAGATGTTCTCCACTTACCGCAACTCATTGTCTCCTACGGTTAGCCTGGTGTACAGAGCATTCATTGTGGACACCACAACGGTGGTCTTGTGTGATGTTTTCCGAAAAATCCGGGTTTAGCTTTCAGTCTGATTCTCGCCGGGCTTTCAAATGGAGAGGTCCAGGTACCCGTTACCACCAAGAGAACACGACTGAACAACACCGTTACGGTGGTGCAGGACTGCTCGTTTGGGGAGGAATTATTCTGGGTTCCAGAACTAAACTGCATGTTCAAAATGTAACTATGACAGGCCTCTCGGGATGACATTCAGGAACAACATGTACATTTTTTTCTGGGCACCATGGGTGCAGAATTTCTGCTTATGGATGACAACGCCCGTCCTCCCGTACAAACATTGTAGACGAATGCCTTCAATCGGAGGATATCACCCCTTTGGACTGGTCAGCATACTCATTGGACTTGAATCCAACAGAGCATGTGTGGGACATGGTTAGCCGACGAATTGCAGCCCGTCAACCCCCTCACACATGTTTACCGGAACTTCGGAGAGTATTGCTTGATGAGTGGTGTAATATTCCTCAAGATCAGATCGATAATTTGATACTCAACATACCTAGGCGTTATACGGCCTGTATTGCATTGTTTGGGGGCATACTATGTGTTAACCATCATACCAACCCTGTTATATTGGTTTTTGTAAATAGGTTCTTTTTTAAAATTTGCTCCAGGAAGTAAAAATTGCAACTTTTATTAATGATGTCAAATATATAGTCTCTTTTTTGCTCTTTATCTTTTGCTTAATAGACTTTACAAATAAGTCACATTTGTTTTTCTTCTGTCTCTTTCGTTGCCTGAACTTGCATTATCCTTAATTTATGGACATGAGTATAAATTAGGTATTGAATTATATATAATTATCCTTGAAACATAAATCCATATATATATATATATATATATATATATATATATATATATATATATATATATATATATATATATATATATATATATATATATATATATATATATATATATATATGTATATATGTATATATATATATATATATATATATATATATATATATATATATATATATATATATATATATATATATATATATATATATATATATATATATATATATATATATATATATATATATATATATATATATATAATTACAAAAATCGTTATCGTATAATTTAAGAAAGTTAATTTAGTCTAAAAAGTAGTAGCGGAAATTTGAAGTTAATACTTTTATATTTTTTAATGTTTGTATAATATTATAGTAATTAGAAAATGCTTAGTAAATTTTATAATGTTTACATAAATCCAAAATTTGTATCCTTCAAATCAAAATTCTTTTAAATTCTTTATAGAATATTTAAAAAAAGACAAAAAATTACCTGTTTCTCTTTTAAATTTGACAGATTTTAATTAATTAAAAATTACATTTTTATAATATATATATATATAATATAATATTAAATATAATATTTATTTTTAATATAATATTGCATTATTTTATTATTTTTAATATTATATTATATAAAATATAATATTTTATAATATAATATTAAAAATACAGTTTTAATTAATTCAAAATTATATTTTGTGTCACCATATAAAAGTTTCCCATCAAAATTCAGTTTAATTCAGGAGTTTTATTTAATTTATAAAATTAAAATTAAAAACTTGTAATTATTAAACTTTATTTTTATTAATTTTATTAAAGTATTTTTTGAATATTAGACGCAAACAGAATTATGAAGTATTTACAATTGTGGATAAATACATATTACCAACATACTATTTTCCTTTATTGATATCACAATAGTAAAACAATTTATGTATTAATTTATAAATTTTCGAAAAATTCCTGAAACATTTGAAAATTTTGAGACATTAATATTTGAAAAATTTTAGAGATATAATATTAAAACATTTTGTAAATTATTCATTACGAGATAGCTTTAACAAATTTAAGATTAGAAATAATAACTTTTACAAGCAAATTAAAATAAAAAGTAAAACATTTTAACTAATACATATTTACCCTTTATTAATTTAAAAAAAATTTTTGTTATTATTGTTAAGACTTAAAAATTCAATGAAAAAAATTCATTTTTTTTAATTCTAATTTTGTTAACAAAATTTTTTCCTAAAATTTGAGACATTCATTGATTAGTGAATTCCAAGATCTTTTGGATTTAATTTGAATTGTTTTGACTTCAAAAGCAACGTAAGAAGGACATATCAAATATTTAAAAATATATGAAGTAATTGAGAAAAATTGTAAACAAAAATATTTTTGATTCTTGCAAAATATGTTGTTACCACGCTAAAAACTCTTTGAGAATACATTATTTAAATAATTTCATTTCACCAAATGTTCTATGTTTCATAACATTTTGTATCTTAATTTAAATTCAAACAATAAATTTATCTCGTTTCTTTTTTTTCTTTTAAAGTTTAAAATTTTTCGAACTCTAGACTCCATGTAGAAAATCTTTTCTAATTCATACTTTCGTTAGTTTTATAACAAACACTATAAATTACATTAAAACACTCATTTCATCTGACAATACTAAGACCTATTCATTTGAGGTTATTTACACCTCGACAAGTCGAGTTGGGTTGTCTTGGGGCTGAATCAGCACTAAGATACATTAACTTAAAATGGCCAGCAGATAGCGATACCGGATTTCCTTGCTATGTATTCCCCGACACGTGCTTAGAATCGAGAAAAAGCGTTTTATCAAGTTATATTTAACTTCAAATAAATAAAAAAAGAGTTACTGCCGATACATTTTTCTCGTCGACAGATGACAAAAAAAACTTGGAGAAGACGGAAAGATTTAACATTAAATTTTGATCCAAAGAAAATTCTTTCTGTACAGAATAAAGTAGAATTTTTCTCTCTTTTTCTGACCATAATGGTTATCAAATATATATATCTTCTTTTGAAATTGTAGATAAGTATTCAGGATTAAAATAATTAACTTTAATTTATTAATTAATTAATTTAACATAATGTTTATCAAATATATATATCTTCTTTTGAAATTGTAGATAAGCATTCAGGATTAAAATAATTAACTTTCTCATGTAAAAAAATGCAGTCTATTTGAATGGCAATGGTATCACAAAATGGCGATTATAAAGGCAGCGAATATTGAAGATGATTTAGTTGAAATGTCTTTGGTCATCTTACGATTTATTTCTGATATTTTCTAAAACACTTATAATGTTGGCTTAGTACATATATATATATATATATATATATATATATATATATATATATATATATATATATATATATATATATATATATATATATATATATATATATATATATGTATGTATATAAAAACATTCTATTAAAACTAGAAATAATGTGAAATATTGTCCAACAAGAACTAGTTTTAAAATATCATACATAGCTGATTATTTTTAAGCAATAACGTACTGTATTTCAAAGTACATCTTTATTATGTATTCTTGAAAAATTCTCATTTATGTACATTTATGTGCGCTTTAGAAAATGTTAGATAAAACACAGATAAAAATTTAAGGCATTGTAAAATTGTTTTTTCAATACTTTCTTCATCTCTTTAAAACTTTTATCATTCCTCTGGAAATTATATCATCGATACATGGTATAAATATGCAAACAATTTAAAATTTTAATTCATTTCCAAGCTGATGAAATTTAAATTTTTAAAATTTGCATATAATAATGTCCTTGATGATCAACTGTTTTTTACAATAATTTTGTAAACTAACATGAAAGTTTTTAGATGCACATAAGAAAGCAGAAATATATTTTATTTCTTGTAATATAAAGTAAGAAAAACCATTTTTGACGGAATTCAAATTTTGTTATCTCTAAAAAATCCCCAACAATAGAATACGAAAAAATAATATTTAGATATACTTTCATAATGTATTCAATTAAAATATAATAATTTTTCTTGTACTTAACACGGCATGTTTATTTTTAATTTAGAAAAAAAATGGAATTATTATTTTTTTTTAATTAAAGTATTCAGTTTTAAGCTATTTATGTTTAAAAATCTTCAAAGAGTTAAATAATTAAAAAAATGTTGGATACAAATTACATATTAAAATAACTATACGCAATATTATTTATGCAATTTGCTTATTAATATTTTAATATTAATACTTTAAGCTTCAAAAGAATGGCAATAAAATTGTCAACATTTTATAATTTCAGTATTCAAGTATTTGTTGAAAAATAATGTTAATATATAGTTCCTTAATGAATTAATGTAATTAAATGACTTATTTAAAAATATATCTAAATAAAGACAAATATTAATAATGGTAACTAAATCATTAACACATCTAGGAAGATGGGCTATTTATTAAAATAATAAATGTAGCAATGTAATAAAGTAACGATGTAACAATAAATAAATGTAACAATGTAATAAAGTAACGATGTAACAATGTAATAAAGTAACGATGTAACAATGTAATTATCTCTCTTTTATGTAATTATCTCTGTATATATGGGTACAGATACTTGTGTGTGTGTATTTATATTCGAATTGGAAATCAGAATTCTCTTAAAACTATCGCCAGCAGATTAATTGGTAATAAAATGACAAATTAAAGAATGATAAACATCCTGACATTCTTATCATATTTTTTCTTTAAAAGATACATAATATATCCGTCTGAAAACATTTTTAATTGCTAGGAAATGAGAAGTGTTGAACTTTAATACTCAACCACTACTAGTTCAAAATATTAAATTTATAAAAGATGAAGGTATGGATTTCATTTATAATGGATAAGAAAAATTTCTAAACTTTTTTCCATTGATCCTTAAAAAAACATATTTTTTTTATTATAATCACGAAATTAAACTTCAAAAATATCCATTTTGTTTCGAACATATTAATAAAAATGAAATATTCTTCCCCCACCTATGATCCTTAAGAAATAGTTTGTTTCTTACGGAGAAGTGAAAATAATGTAACGTAATATAATGATTTAAATGTGGCTCAAAATTTTATTTTGTATCTCAAATGTATTCTAATCAATTTTTTTTGTGCAGAAATTAAGTGAAAAGTGATGAACGAATATAAACAACGTTGTAAACACAGTATTTAAGATCGTAATTTATGATTATTTTCTTCCTCGTTACGGCAATAATCTGACGGGAGTAAAATGGAAAAGTACCCAAAATTATTCAGGAATGCTCTCGGATCTGATTGACAATAATTTTTTGGAAATTTAAAATTGTTATGAAACTAAGACTGAAATTATGTATATCTTTATTCTACTCAATGCAACTAAAAATTAAAATGAGTTTTTGGCTTATTTTTAGGGATTTTTCCATCAATCGTGTCTATTACATTATTTTCACTTATAGGCTCAAGGTATTATCATGGAATATTCTGATACATAAAGCTGGAATTATCCCTTTGCCCAAGATATCGGTTCACCTTTTGCTATTTCTTAAGCTCACCAAAAGTGACAAGTAAAATCTAGGATGTACTTTCATCTGAAAACGATTAGGTTACTCTACAGAAATCATACTTAAGGATTTCCTTTTCCTTTTTGGCGACATCTAAATGATTTCTAAGAAGAAAGGATGAGCGTTAATGCTAGAAAAAAATGGCCAATGGTTTTTTTTTCACCGTGTGATTCGGAGGAAAAGCTTCGTTGATCACCTGATTAAGTATCAAAGTGTTTTTGCGAGTGTGCCTCAGTAAGCTTCAGCCAGAGGCAACGTTTTCAGAGAAAAGAAATATTTTAAGAAAATCAATTCACTTCAGTTCGCCAAAAGCTTTTCAAGAAGTTATCACGCGTAACTGGCTGTCATTAACAAATATTGATAACAAGGATCTTTCATTTTTTTCCCAAAACATTCCAGCATAAATGTTCTTAAAGTAAAACTTTTAGATTAATAATGAAATTCTTAAATTTGATGCGATAAAAATACATTTTACTTTCAGATAGGAGGCTAAAATTAGAATCACACTTAAAAAAGAAATGAGAATGCATTTTCAAATTAAAATAAACTCAATTTTAATAAAAAGAAATATTGTGTGAATCCATTTTTATACCAAGAAATATCCATTAAATATTTCATTTCAAATTTACATTATATGTTTCATATTTCCAGTTATTAAAAATAAGACAATCACTTTGGAGCAAGAAATCCGATATTATTTTATTAACTACTCGTTTCTCAATTAATTACATTTTTTTGATTTTCAAACAAAATTTAAATTCCCAATCTACTGTTAGAAACATAAAAAATATTAGAAATATTTGTATTGATTAAATAGAAATTGTTTAGGCTAAAACTGGAATTTTCTAGAATTTTTATTTATTGTTACCAATTTTTTAACTTTTACAAACAACGTTTTTAAAATCATTTGAATATAAATAATCTATCATTAAAATTTTATCTGTATTTAATAAATAAATAAGTAGTACTTTCTACTTTATATATATATATATATATATATATATATATATATATATATATATATATATATAATATGTAATATTTTAAAAATAAAATAATACAATACAACAACTGAAGTATATATATATATATATATATATATATATATATATATATATATATATATATATATATATATATATATATATATATATATATATATATATATATATATATATATATATATATATATATATATATATATATATATATATATATATATATATATATATATATATATATATATATATATATATATATATATATATATATATATATATATATATATATATATGTATATATATATATATATATTGTGTGGTGTATATATACTCACACATATATATATATATATATATATATATATATATATATAAATACTTCAGTTGTTGTATTGTATTATTTTATTTTTAAAATATTACACAATTAAAGATTAGGAAAATAATAATGTATCATTATTAATTCCTTATGTGAAATAAACAATATTGGCTTAGTTTTTTTTTTTTTTTCATTTTTGCATACTTGAATCTGAAATTTCTACATTAACCATAAAGTTAAAAATACTTTCTAAGCTCACGATGACGTGATGAAATTCAATTTTTTTTTTGGTAACATACATTAATTTTGAATAATTGCAATAATATTTTTAATATCTAACTGTAAAATCAGCAATTTAGAAATTAAAATTTAATTTAGAAAGCATTTTAAATTTCTAATTTTATAATTTTCTCTTAAGTTTAAAAGTAACTGAGTCACTAATGTCTATGACAACTTTAAAAGCATTTGCTTTATTTGCTTATACACAATTTGAAAATATCTTTCTTATATTTGCTATTCACCTGATATAAAATTTATGCAAACGTCAAATGGTTTGGTGGTGCTGTTACGCCAAGTTTCTTGTTTTTCTCGAAGCGAAACTTGTGAAAGCAGCAGAAAAACAATTGATGAGAAAGGTCTTGGCCGCTGAGTGTGGAATACAATGTTAAACCTTTTCTAGGCCGTCGCTTAATACGGAATTTACTGTATAAATATGTTCATAGTTTTAAAGTTTCATTAAAGTTTTAATTAATTATCATGCTTCAATAATTTTAAATATCTAATCAAAGGAATTTGAATACTGTTTTGAATAACCAATCAAATTATTTCCGTGGATAAACTTAATTACTCTCCCACTGCATATACACACACACACACACACACACACACACACACACACACATATATATATATATATATATATATATATATATATATATATATATATATATATATATATATATACGTATATATATGTATAATATAAATATATGTGTGTGTGTACACACACATATACACAAGCTGTGTGCTACAAGTGCTATTATTATTGATAAAGTGATAATCATTTCCTTACTTCGTCATACTCAATATCCATGCCAAGTCAAAAAAACTATAGCTTAATTTGTTTCTGAAATTTTTGCCTGCATTTACTTTTTTCGTTCATACTTTTGTAAGAAATTTAAATAATATTATTTTTTTAAGAACGGGAAGTCCCGTGTTGGATCCTAGCCGCAGTTGAGCAACGAAAGATGATGTTTCGCTTGTGCCTTCTATACGGAAGCTGGGGTAGGTGAGAGATTTTCGAGTTTTCTCCTTCGCGAAAGTTTGTACTGACAGAAAACAATTACCCTGTTGCCTGTTGCAACAATTTAGTCTTAATGTTGCAACAAAATGTTGACTGTTGCAACAAAACAATTACCTGTTGCAATTACCAAAATGCCTTTGGTCATCAGGCAATCTATAACGTCGTGTCAAAATATTTCTCTGTAGAAAATATTTGTCAAAATATTGTTCTTTATCAAGGAATTAATATAAAATATTCACATGGGTTTTGGTAAATTTAATTTTAAAAATGTCAGCAATAAAAACCATAATAGGATTAAATTCAAGAAATCAATTTATTCGAAAACATTAGCATGACATTTAAATTAAACTAAATACTACCAAAATGAAGTTTTTTTTTTATTCCTGTAGTTTAACTTGTTGTGTGAGTTTCCAATGTCAGAATATAATGAAATAGCACAGAAACACAATTTCGTATGAAGTATGACATAAAAAAAATTCTCTATTTTTGTTTTGATTTTGAAATGTGTTTGTGATGAAAAAAAAAGAGGGGCAACAAACAAATACTTTTCTCAAATTTGATCAAGCCAGTTTGTTCCACATGCACCCTAATGACAAAAATCACCATTTTCTATAACCCGAAATAGAACCACGCACGCATCTGAATATGATCAAATTGAGAACAGGACTAAAAGCGTTATGGTTCAAGCCCCAAAGAAATTGTAAAAGAAGATATTTATTGATGTGGAAGCAGGGTAATCACCAGTCGCTGGGTCATTAATCAAAGGAACGTCTGTCTTCCATAAGTCCAAGACAGCAGTTCGGGACACGGTGGGAAAAAGAAGGGTGTCACCAGAATTCGTTCCTACACCATTCTGGCGAAATTTTCAATCGCCTGTCATTGCAACGCAAGTGGAACAGTTAACTGTTTTATTTTTTTTTCCTTTCGCCAACAGCAATGGTAACCCAGTTTGCTAGCGCCAAGGGCATGGCTATAGTTCTGCGCACAATGAATCTTTGTTCTTCATAATCACCATCGCTGGACACGACTGGAGGCAATTATTATTTTAAGTGAAATCAACTCATCGAGGGACTTCGACTCATTACCTGCGAACAGCCATTTTGAGTAAGAAACAAAAATTGACGGCCTCTTCCACCGGTACATATTTTGCTCTACTTCTTCCCCGTTGAAAATGACCGAGAGGTCAAGGCTGTTGACTTTTTCATTAATTTTTGCTGTTACCTTTTATTGCTCTTGAAAGGGCTGTTACATCGAGAGCTGATTGCGTTGGCAATACTTCGTTTTTTATTATTTTTTTAAATGATTACAGAGGAAGAACTATTCTTTCGTCGCATGAAATTGTGTTATTAGTGTAAAAATGCTCTCAATTTATTGACTTATATTTTATTCATGTTCTTAAATGAAAAATCTGCAAAATAAAATTCAATATAAAAACAAATTAACTTTTATGTATTCTAATCACTCCATTTAGATATTAGACGAGTTAAAACAATATACAATATATTAAATATAATTCATGCATAGTAATTTTAAATAAAGTCATTTATATAAAAGGTCTGATTAACATAAAGGGTCAATGAGAAGAGAATTGCCGATGATTTAAACATTATATTCATATATATATATATATGTATGTATATATATATATATATATATATATATATATATATATATATATATATATATATATATATATATATATATATATATATATATATATATATATATATATATATATATATATATATATATGTAGCGTGTAGCATGTAGCTGGTTTAATAGGAACAAAGAAATAAGTTCCTTAAATAGCTCAAAATATTTTATTACAATTTATGGTACAATTTGAGCACAACACAGATACACACAGATACTACAAATAATACAAATAACATCTAAAACATTTAAATTTGAAGAAAAAAATAAACATGAGAGTCATATGGACATGTCTCAAACCGTCGGTTGTTGGAGAGGGACTGGCCTTCTCGTTGACGATGCCATGGGTTACGCTGCAGATAGAGGGCGCTACATATATATATATATATATATATATATATATATATATATATATATATATATATATATATATATATATATATATATATATATATATATATATATAGGATATAAATGCTACTTATCTCATGGTAAATTACTGACAACCTATTCATTTCTTATAAAATTTGCTATTTTCATTATTTTTGGCTTATTATTAAATTTTAATTCACATAAGAGTTCATACATTTCTATGAATCCGAATTACAATGTGTTAAATTTGAAATATTTTTAAGAACTTAAGACCTTTATTTACCCATTTTCAGGTGGCATTGATTCAATCAATTCTTTAAAGTCTCGTACGAAAATATTCAATTATTTTTACTTTTCAGATATCTGTTAATGTGAAAGTATTGCTAGTTTGTATGTTACTCTGGCGATCCGATTAACATATCAAATTCTCTATATGTTCCAAGGATTTCTGCTTGGTTATCTGGGTAACCGAATCATTCTCTGTTCTATATAAAATGTTCTTTAAGCCAATCGCGTGTGACTTTCGTGCGATTACACATGTATTTTTTTCTTAAAAATTACTATTTTGTTTGGCAAAATGAATATACTTTAATTGATCTTCAGTTAATATACCGCAGACGGTCAAATATTTTTATTGTTAACAACGGCAAGCGTTTCATGTGTACCCGTTTTTGATAGTCCTTGCGGAAGTATTTGTCATTTGGTGGAATGTTAATTGTTGACACATTCCGCTCTGCCTCGATATTACTGAACTCAAGGTAAAGTAAACGTTGTGTGATCCATAATGGATGGTAATGCCTCAAATTTTGTATTCTCAGTAACTTTGGTACAGGGAATCAGAAAATAATGAATCTCCAAACGATATCTGGCGAGAAATACCTAATGTATCTAATTCCAACAAGCACTCCACTCTGTAAGTTTATTAATTCTCATCATGAGACGACATTTAATGGAAGATGAACTTTCTTGTCCAGGATTTGAATATAAACTAAAAAATTTGCTTTGGCATTACATATTTATATTAAGTTTTTACGTGATATTTCTAGACATTTGCATATTACAATCTCAAAGCTTTTTTAATATTTCAATAGAGTAATATGAAGTGGTATATACATTTTTACACAAATAATTCTAAAATTGAATTCTTTTAATAAAAGAATGAAATCTTTTTTTTTCAATTATTTCTAGATGTGTTTAGGATTTATATTTTTCAAGAATATTCCAAAATTAGGAAAATTTCCTATATATTTCGTAATATTATTGCATTTATAAAACAAAGTTTTATAAGCGAATGTAAGTTTAAAAAGCGAATGTAATTTTAAAGAATAATTCACTGAATACGCTTTTGAACTTGGATATTTCTTTGAATTATTTTTTTAAAGTTGAATACATAAAATTTAAGGAACTATATAAAATCACTAATCAAATGTTTACTTTTTTACATTTTTATCCCCAAAATATTCAATTATTAAGATTTGCGGGAAAATATAAAAAAGGCTCATATTATGTAAAATTATAATAAAAGCACAGATCTGTAAGCAACAGAATTTTACAACTCATATTTTTCTAAGGAATAATTTTGTAAGTATTTATCGTTAAATGTAGACAAAGTCCAATGTAGTATCTTAAATTACTTTTTGAGACACGTGTTTTGACCATAAGAAACGAAATGAGTAATTTCAAATGAATGAAAGTATCCAAATAGTTAGTTTCAAATAACTAATTGCAATTACCCTTTTCAGTCTTTAGTCATTTCAGGTATATTCTTTCTTTAAGCGTACAAAAATCTAAGTAATATAATAATGGGTAAAAATGCTACTAATATTTTAGAAGACATTTGAAATACATGCTTAACTTTTAAATAATGATAGTAAAGATAAAAACAGGCTATTAACACTTTAAAAATTTGACACTGAAATATATTCACTTAAAGCAGATTAATATTTTATAACGGAATGTGTTGCATGAATTTAATTTATTGATTACAAATATTTAAAAGAAATTAATCACATTCTAGTGAGACTTAGTAAAAATGAGATGTTTAAGAATCAGTTAAGATATGAATCATTTAAAATATCTCTATTAATTAACTTTTATATAGCATGGAAAATTTTATTAACTATTTTTAATCTGTATTTACTTCGTAGACCACTTGATAGATTCCTAAGTTCACTATTTAAAATTTCAAGCTGCTGATCACAAGTACTTTTTTTACTGTAATATAAAATATAATCTTGACTCATTTCACTATAAAATTTGCGAAAAATGATTTTTTTCTACTAAAACTTAACTATGTTTAACATTGAAGTGGATGATTTTTTAACCTTATTTTAGCATTTCCTAAATGGAAATACGGATATCTTAAGCAAATCCAGCTGAGGGAGAGGAACTCCATCCACAGAGGAATTCATTCAGAACTAAGTCAAGGACAACTAAGATAAAGAACATGTTTGTCGATTAAGTAAGTACAAATTCCTTTTTTTTCTTCGAAAATACACAAATATGAGGATTTTCTTCTAAAAAAAACTAAGACAGATGGGGAAAATGCTTGAGCATCGGGACGTGGTTGTGGAAGCTTCCACTTCCACTCCTTAGGATTCCGTATGCGATCAGGGTTACAAATCGGGTCACGCGAGTGCAGGTGAGTTCCGAAAAAACAACATTCCAACCTCTTTGCTATTCCCACGACTCGGAGGCAGGGGTGCCCATTAATTCGAGATCCGTGCTCCATCTTCGTCTTCTGCCACTTGCTATTTGTTTGTTTTCTTCAATGAAAATCCACGCTGAGCAGAGCATTTACTTGTTGTAGTAGAGGTTGGAAAACAAAACCGAAAGCATTGATGAGTTGATTAGGTTTCATATTTCCTTCTTTTCTTTTTTGGCATCGATGAAAAAAAAACAGCTAAATGACTTCATCATTCAATTCCAGATGGATTCCCTACGCAGAAAGTAGCAACGTATGTATGTGTATGTCCTATAAATGCTTAGAAAAAAATGCGATTTGAATTTTGAAAAATATTAAAATGACTTTATCCTTAGTTTCCAGACTTGAAGTCACCATTTAGAGATTTCAAAGCAGTTATCTTATAAAAATTTCCAGTCATTCCTTTGAAAATGTATCAATAGACGAAAAATGACTTAATAACCTTTTCATTTATCTCCACACAGACTTTCAATGCAAATGGTAGCAATGCATGTAAAGTGTACATCCTATAAATGTTTGGAAAAATGTGATTTAATTTCAAAAAAATATTAAAATGACTTTATCCTTCGTTTCAAGACTTTAGTAGTCATTTGATTATTTAAAAGTTATAATTTTAGAAAAATATTCCAGCCATTCTTTCAATTTTTCAATGAACGAAGAACGAATGAATGACATTTTCATTAGCCTCCAGGTAAATTTTTAAATACAAATGGTACCAATGGATATATTAGTATACCCTATAAATGTTTCAGAAAAATTAATTGATTTGATTTTTGAGGAATAATATAATATCTTTCCTCTTCAGACTTTATTTGTTCATGAGATTATTGGATATTTAGTCTTTCTTCTAGTTTTTCTCGAGGGATGGTGGAAGAAGAATGAAAATGACTGCCATTCGTTCTGAAAATGGTTCTGAAATTCGTTAGATGAAAATGCTACCAGATTCGAATAAAAATTAGAAACAGCAGATATTTTAAGATGCTGGTAGAAGACTTTGCTAAAGTTTAAAATGTAACTGAATTTTTTGCTGATTAGTCTTGTGAACATTTAGTCTTACTCTGAAACGTATTCCAATGTGTGTTTAAGCAGTTTGCAAATGAGTGTGACTTCTAACAACTAAAAACTGCAACAGAAATTGATAAAATTGTTTTTTAAAACATGCTGAAATATTTAGCAATAATCATGTCAGTTTTCAAGGAATAGAAATAGTTGATATTTAATACCATTTTTTTCTAGCATAATAAATAGCAGCTTGAAGCTTTACAATAAGTCATTTACCAGAAAAATTGACCAGTTAAATGACATTTCGTCAAAGACATGCATAAGAAATATCATATTAACATACAGAAAGGGAATTTGTATTGATATTTATCCAGGGAGTGACAAATTAATTATATTTTTCTGAATAAAATATCGTCTACTATTATTGGCATTATAATTGAAATAATCTTAGCATAAGGTACTTTCAATTATTGATTAACATTATTCAATAATATTATAAAATGAGTGATGTGAATAATATTATAAAACGGGTGTAAGTTAGTAATTAGCACAAAAATATTGTAACTCGCAGGGTTACAATATTTATCAAGTTATAAATGTTAGTTAATATTTACAAGCGATGTTATACAGAAGCAGTGTTATTTATTCTGCAAAAATATTATAATAATCATATGTAATGCTTAATATGCGAATATTAAAAGGACTTTACTTTCTCTTAAAATTTATAAGACAATTCCGTTTGATTTCTGACAAATTTTCGGTTTATTTAATTGAAATTTAATTTGAAAATCTATTACTTCAAATTATATAAAACTAAAAAATTTAAAAATTTAAATTATCCATAAATAATTATCCAAAAATAAATAAATAATATCCGTAATAGGAATTTAATTATATTTGTTTGTTAAAAGTAGATTTTTTTATGAAAATGAACTGCTAAAGTTTTTCCCAGATAAATGCTTAGAATTCATAAAAAAATTATATCAATAGCAATAAAAAATTGCTATTGATGTTATTTTTTTTTATGAAATCTAAGCATTTAGCTGGGAAAAATTTATTTAATAATTTAATCATTCATTTAATTATTTAATTTATTTTTAACTGCTTTCCAGGAAATTTAATCTAATTTAAAAAATGATTTGATAAGTAAAAAAATGATAATTTAATTGAAAAAAATCTCACAATCTTAGATTTCGTGATACGTAAAAAATTAAAAACTATGGAGTGAAAAGATAACTAAAAATAAACATTAAAAAATATCATGCAGCAACAAATATACATTTATAAGTAACTAATGTTTTGGTTATTGTCAAAAGAAATAAATTTATATCGAAGTATTTACATTTTTTCAAAAAATGTTTTGGGAAATATGCACTTATCATTTTCGTTTTCAATGAATAAAATAGCTATTTTAGTGCCATTTAAATGCGATATCTATAAATACATTTAATTTTTTCAGGTAAGTGGATTACGTGCGCTGAAAATTTCGAATTTATCAACAGAAAATGCACGTTTTAGTTGACAACTGTGAAATCTTACTCGCGAACAGTTCCCTCTTCTTGTTTCGCTCCGCAGAGAACAATGGAACGGATTGAGAACAAAGAATAGAGTATTATGTCAGAAAGCTGGAAAAAATTGCTTCTAATTCGAAGAAGTTTGGATCATCTTTTATTTTTATTCGAAACAATTTCCGCATTTTTATTTCATTCCATCATCTTCTTAACTGTGGATTTCCTGTGCTTTTAAAAAGAGATGTCTTTCATTTCTTATTTTATTATCCTTTCAATTTCCGATGAAAATTATTATGTAGAACATTAAGTTATAAAAACTGAAAATATAAATAAAGATGGGACAAACGATTGCTGAAAACAATATAAAAGCTCTAAATTCGTTTTTATGCTAACTGACTATTTGCAAACAAATGAATGTACATTTTATTTTTGTTCCTTTTACTATCGTGATCAAATGTATTACGTTCTTTTAAGCTAAATAATGTTTTTCCCTAAAGTGATGTTTCGAATGTTAAATATTTTAAAGAAACTAATGTACAAACAATTGCTTCTAAGATTATTATAATTACATACTTATGATGGCAACATTAAAACTTTTATTCCAGATTATATCTGTTTTATTTACAAATGACGTTTCAAATTTGAAATAAGTGTGATCTTTTTCATTTTTTTTTAAATTTCGGAATTATTTAAATTTAAAATTTTTATTTTTAATTATGTTTCTGTCTGTTTATAACAGCTGCCTGTCGCTGTTAATAATCGCAATCCCTTAAGATAGCTAATCACTCGGTAATATTAAATCAATGCTGTATCTTATAATCAATCATTTCTAATCAATTAAATAAGTGCGATTTCTTCTACCAATCTCAGTCATGCTCTGTGTTACGAAGCCCATTTTGGGCCTCGATGTGTGGGGTAGTTCGCAATCCATTTTAAAACGTAGGTCCTGATCCGTACCTAATTATAGCTTTCTTGAGCAAAAATGATTGTTGAGTGACAAACAAACCAAACTGACTTTAACACCAAACCAACGTGCAAAGCTTTGATTCCAACTAATCATGGTGAATTAACACAATCAAATTGGCTATTACTGATTGAATCAAGGAAATAATATTTAATATTTACTATGAAGCCAATTAAACTTAAAAAGCTTTAGTTTCCAATTATACAATTATACATTGAAAAACAATACACAATTTTCAACAAACTGACCACGTTTTTGACGAATGTATTATTATGCATCGAAAATTTAACTGAAGCATATCATTTCCTGATTAAATTATAAGGAATTGAATATATGCTCATTAAATATGATACTTATCTATATATATATGAACACTTTTTTATAAATTAATTATTATTCCAAATTATATAAACCGGTTTATACTAAAAATAAAGAATGGATGAATAAAAACTTCATCACTAGCAAAAAGTTATGATGTCTAGCAGGAAAAAATGTAAAAATTGATTAAATCGAGAAAGTAATGCAATTTGCTCGATTGCATTTTCCGAAACAGAATCCAAGAAAAAATATAAATTCTAGTGAAAAAATTTATTTATTTTTTTGTTGAAAATCTACAAAGCATTAAATTGCCTATTTGGGTCATGGATTCAAGTACAGCAATAAAATGGAAACCAAAACACGGCGTTCGGGAAAAGAAGAAGTACTATTATTATTTTTTATTGCAACATCAGCCAAGAGTTGCAATATCGAACAGAGAAAAGTGTAAACATGTATGAAATCAGATACGAAGTGTAATTTGGTCGAGTGCCTTTTCCAAAACAGAATTCGAAAACGAAATATTTTTATAAAAAGTAAAATATCTTGTCTCTTTTTGATATAAAATACTATGCGGATCATGGATATATGTGCGAAAATAAAATTGAAACTAGTTATCTAAAAAACAGAAACTTTTTTTTTTATTTTTTTCCAAAACATATTAATTTTGATAAATGCAAGTGAGATTTTTCATGCAAATTAAGAATAAAATTCCGGATTACATATTTATAATAAAGTTTATATGCAAAAATTAGATATAACCAATAAAATACATACTTTATATAAATGATAAATCGTTCAATAACATAAAATATCAATCGTTTTTGATTTAAAAAATGAACACAATAATTTTACTATGTGCAAAACAAAAAATTTCCAAAATTGAACTTAAAATCTATATTAAATATTTATAGAAAAACCTTGTATACAAAAATTTTTCAATAAAACATGAATTTTAAAAAAATAATAAATAAATCAATAAAACATGAAATACATGATTTATTGATTTAAAAAACTAACATAATAATTATATTGTGTGCAAAACAAAAAAATTAAAGACTAGAAATTTAAAAATTCAATTGCTTTCTCTTACAAACATTTAATCCAATAATACTTCTAATCTCATAAAATATTAACGTATAACTTATCTCAGTAAAATATTGTTTCTTAAATTTCTTGGCATTGTTTAACAGATTACTAAAACACATGTTTTACCATCTCGTTTTTACGAATTTTAAATTATAAACCTGAATAAATAACAATAGTATTTTAAATTTATAAATCTTTAATGCCATTTTTAAGAATATTAAAATGTTGTAAGGATTTATGTAAATTAATTATAAAAATATATAACTGAAAATGATAAGAAAGTACTTGTTAACTATTTAAATTTTTTAAAGCGCATTTGCATTGCAATATAAGTTATGTCAAGCTTTAATATCAATTAGTTGATGGTAGAATAATGTAAAAAACAAAATACACACACAACAATTTCGCTTTAGAATAGGTTTCTCAACAATGTTTCATAATTTCATTGACAGAAATCTAATGTTCTAGCAATGTAATTACCACGAGAAAAATGTATGCTATAATTCTTTTTTCAGAAGGGTCATCTAATTTTGTTTCTATCTTCAAATTCTACCGAAGTCCTACAGTACAATCATATTATTTTATTTCGTTGAAACATTTTATTATTAACATTGTTGCCCAATCAACAATGTTAATAAAAAATAAATGTTTCGATGAAGTAAAAATAATATGGCAATAAATAAATTTCTTTCTTATGTCACTTATCAAAACCATTCCATTTTCTGAATGGCAGCTTTTAATATATGGTGGCTGTGATGGTATGTATTTGTCATCGATCTTCATACAGCAGAAAACAGGAGAAGTTTATGACTTGTTTATATTCGCGTTTAGTTCTACCACAAATCTATGTTTGTTTGTATGAAATAGATTGCACTATATTATAAGCAAGCACTAATGACAATGCTATTCATAGCTAATTTAATTTTCTCCATGATAGAGCTTTCAAAGAAGTTACGAGATAAAAAGGGGAAATGTTTCGATACTCAAAAATCAGACCCAGAGCCTTCAAAATTAACAAACATTTTCCATCTTTTTAAACAGCGTGTTTCAAATTCTTTCTTATCTTAACTAATAGTTCATGTAATACTATTATAATTATTAAATTAGAAAAATTCTGTATGAATAAATGTTGCACTGAAACTTTGATCTGTGCTTGCGATTTTGTTAAAACAGCTATTGCAATTTCATCATTTCTTAAGAAAATCAAAAGGTTTTTATTCCAAGTTCACATGTATAATGTTATGCCAGAATATGGGCAAAATTTTATTGTTTTTAACCTGTAATAATTTTCTATAATGGTATTTCAAAATTTAAATAATCCATTAGTGCTTAAAAATGAACTCAATCTTTGCTTAGTTTTTATTTTTGAGCATAAAACAACAATCTATAAATTCTCTCAGACTTATTTAACTTTCTCTTCTCCTCAACATGTTCTTCTTTCATTTTATACTTCATCGAGTTCAGATTTTGTTTTATTTTCGATTACAAAATATCAAACTACAAATTCTCAAATTTGCTTGAATTGCTCTATGTGTGATGTTCTTTTATTTTGATTTTCATATATTTCAGTACAAACCCATTTCAATTCAATTTATTAAAATATTGATTTTAAATTTAATTCGGAGTCCCTTCGGTAAACTTTGATTATAAATCAATGAATATAATAATAAAATGTGAATAACAAAATTTTATATTTATCTTTTGCTAGGGATGTAACAAGTTGTTGTACCAGCACACTTTCCTTGTCTTGCCCTAAATTGGGCTGTTCCAGCAAGAGGAAGCTGACAGTCTCCATAATTCAGAAGCAGGGATCCAGAGGAATATCTCTTACAACTTGATCTGACACATCAGAAGTATCATTTCACTTGGAGGACATTGCGACCACGATTTATTTGACGTGCCAAAGCTGCCTTTAGCGAACACGACGGATCTTCGTTTAAGCCAGGATCCGAACTCACTACCTTCCGATAACGAGGTCGACGCCCTAACCATAGCCCGGAAACAAGCATAAATTGAATGAAATAAAACTATAATAATGTATCAAATGTATTTATTAAAAAATTAGAATTATAATAAATAGAACACGGCAATTAGAGCAAAAAAAACTAAAAAATTAATATTTTATTTAGGGATGCATAAAAAGTAACCATTCAAAATTTTAAAATTGTTTTTTTTACAATGCAAAAATTAGAAAAGAGATACATTAATATCACAAATTAAAATAGTATTTTAACTTGTGTTATTATATATATATATATATATATATATATATATATATATATATATATATATATATATATATATATTTATATATATATATATATTATATATATATATATATATATATATATATATATATATATATACATATATATATATATATATATATATATATATATAATGTATCTCTTTTCTAAATTAAATTAGTAATTTAATACTTTATCCATTTTAATAATTTATTTTTTAATATATCTAAATACTCTTTAATTAAATGTTTAATATAGTTAAGCTTAATTTAGTATTTATTATATTCATTTTTTAAGAATGCTAATGTGCTTACATATATATATATATATATATATACATATATAATCAAATGAATTTTGTTTATTTTTAAGTTCCTTTAAGTTTAAAAAAATGTAATTTTTTAAAAATTTAATTTAAAGTATTTAACAAGAAAATCTGACTATTTATATTTCTATTCTAGTTAAATTGTATTTTTTTGTGAGGAAAATGTATCATATTTTATATAATAAATTCCGCGAATAAAGTATTTATTTGTTTTATACATTGATTATAAAGTGATAACGCTTGAACTGAATCGTTATATATATATATATATATATATATATATATATATATATATATATATATATATATATATATATATATATATATATATATATATATATATATATATAATTCTCAAAAAGTTTGTTTCCAATTTTTTTTAATGTAAAAGGAAAAGAATTTTTTGAAATTATGTGAAATAAAAAAATCAAATTCTTTAGATTTAAATTACAATATTTCATCATGAAATACTATAAAGGTTGTTTTGAATGAATCTGATCCCGTGAATACGACTTATAATTTCCCAGGAGCAACTTTTTCGAAATTGATCCAGTTATTTTGACTCATTTAGATGTAAGTTAAATTAAAATGTTTCTATTTTAATCTTCTTATACATTTATGAAGAATTCCGTGTTTGTGCTTTAATTTTTGAACTAAAATGATTCACTAAAATTTTTGCAGGTATACTTATCTGAATATTACCAACAAAGTGTGTATGGAGAATAAATTTTCAAAGAGGTTTTGGGAATTTTTGATATTCAAACTGACAGCTGAATGGTTTGGCTAAGGCCTTCTGTTCAATAGAGCTTTGGTTCAATTTTTACCTTGACCTTAGATGTGTGTATTAGACTGGACTATATTTTAAACTGTAGGCTTTGGTCTAATTAGTCCTCATTTGCGAAAGTTGACCATTGCGAAACAAATGAACCTGAGGCCTTTTAGAAATTTACATCTGACCGTCATGTTTGTGCTTGCATGAAAATAATTTCTTGTTCATAAGAAAAATCAGATAACGAGGAAAAAAACATTTTGAAAAATATCAGAACTGAGTCCTTGTTTAAATTTACGATTATATCGATTTATAGCACATTAATTTAGTTTCCATCAACTTGCTTTAGGAATTGATATTTATTTACCTGCCTCCAAAACTATTATTTTCCTTTATTTGGAAAAATCTATTTAATATTGCAGTACTATAATGCCATTATTATTTTCTTATCGCATCTGTTAAATCCATAATATTTTTAATTTTATAGTTAGAAAATAGGGCTATATATCCATTATAAAACAGTTGACTTCAATTGAATTATGAATACATGAGAAAACATTAGCAAAAATTAAGAACTAACTTAATTTTGACTGATTTAAAATTTGATTTTGTATCATAAATCAATTTGCTTAATACATCATAATTTCATACCATTTTCATTTCGAAGATATTAAGCTGAGAACAGATCATGTGCTTAGTGATATAATTACGGCTATATTTTCAGACGTTTTATTGCATCGGCGACATACAACAGGTTAATGACAGTTCATTGTCTCCGGCGCATCTGGACACAAAGCTGCATAATTTTGAGCCACGGTTAAGGGCAGAGATCACAACAATTCTATCCTCTTGGAACCTCCACATCATGCCAGTGGATGAGCTTTAGTTCGCGACTAGTAAACGTGCTAACATCGTGATCTTCACCAGAGTCAGAGGTTGATCTGGATGATGATGGAATCATGATAAGGCGTGATGAAATGGATCGACCCGAGGTCCGATTCAATCAATCATGCCTCGTCCTCATTTACTGATCTTAAGTTTGATAATTTATTGTCTATGTATTCGTGTTATTATTTAGCAATATATTTGAGTGGTAGAATATTTTAAGCACACAATATTATTTATATTTTTCTATTAATAAAAAAGATGCATTGTCTGTTTGCATTTGAAGAAGGTGCTCCAAACTTTACACAGAGAGGTATATGCAATTAAGCAATTTAAGAAAAATTCTGAATTTTAATGTCTATTTTTGAAAAATTTTCAAGATTGTTTTTAAACATACAATTAATTCTAGAATTGTTAGTAAATATTTTATCATTTCTTTTTTACCAATTATTTCTATGACGTACTTATTCTGTAAATTTCTAATGCAAGTCAATAATCGCTTGCATCATCGTTTTATTTCATGTTTGGTTGTATTTATTGAATTTATTTTGTATTTATTGAATTTATTGACCAGTTTTACTTGCCGATGTAAATGTTCATGTCACCAAATCAAAAACGACGTGTCATAAATTCCTCCGTTTATGGAAGATTTTATGAATTTTTCTTCATAATTGTAAATAGAATTTAATTTTATTGCTTTTTCAAGTAAGTAACATTATAATAATTTTTTCTTATATTTTCATTTTGAAAAAATTCCATCAATTTTGATGCATTAGAATATATAATAATTTTCATTTTTTTTCAAAGCTGTATTTTATGCAACATTTATCCCTTAAATTGATATCTTGTTTATCATGTAGACTTAAAATAACATTTCGATAGTTTGATTTTTATTAACAAAATAATTCCCCATTTAAAGTTATTACCTGCAAAGTGAGTAGTACAATCTACCCACGAGAATGAAAGAGAAAGTTAATGACTGAATAACAACTTGATAAACAAAGAATTAGTCAATCAGAGAGTTGGACATTTTTGTAAAACCTACGTCTTCTCTTCTTAGATTAAAGAAAATATAAGATTTCTAAGTACATAATATGCCCAGTTAATTATAGTGGTTAAAAATAACATGTCATGTGAAAAAATAAATTTATCCCCCAGATTCTATATTGAGACTAAAATAACAAATTTAACTGTTTCCCCTACTGTTTTCGTTTTTTTAATTGCGAAATGCATTTTTTTTATATTTTCAAATATAATAAATGCATAAATTTTTCATTGAATATAGAAATCTTTGAATATATTTAAAGAAGTATTGATTGCTTAAAGTAAATATCTTGCATATATGGTAAATGGATATTTTCTGCTAATTAAATACAAAATTATCTAAAAATATTTTGTTCATGAAAGACAATTAAGCCTTTGAAATATGTATATTTCTAAAATAATGGAAGTGTAATAAAGGATTTTCTATTTATAAGTACAGAAAATCTTTTTTATTCAGTTATTTGTTTTGCATTATTAACGTTTATAGATTTTTTCCGCGAGTTTTTCACAATTTTTTAGCAAAATATTTTTATCGAAAATAATTATAATAGTTTATATTTTTAATGAAACATCATATAAGGACACATGTTAAACGACTTAAGCGATATTTCAATGCCTTTAAAATAAAAATTATCTGATTTTAAAATGAACTATAACAAAATTTAAAAATGAGATTAATAAAATGTTTCACAAAAAGTAAATTGTACCTTTGATTCTACAAACTTAGAATTTAATTTAACATTGATATAAATAGATACTAACACTCTCTTTTAGAAATAAATCGTAATTTTAAAAACTTTTGAATGAAATCGCCAATAATGACCCATAGGCTGATCGCCGAATTCATTCCTTGTCGCCAGTGATTGTATTGGAAAACGATGGAAAGTAACGATTAGATTTCATTTCTATTTTTGGAGCGAAGTAAAGTTGACAAACGGGATAATTTTGGCAATTAACCGTAAAAAATCATTTTAAGCTTGCGGGTATATCATCATACAAGACAGGTTTTCATCTCATACGGAAAAATCACCCGCTGTTGAAATCAAATAACGGAAGAGAAAACTTACTCTTCGACGGAACATACAAAGAACCTAATGGCATTACTTTAAATTAATTTAATAAAATTGTAATACAAAAAATTAAAATATTAATAATACTCCATTCAAAATCAATTACAGTATATAATTAAAATTATTTTATTTACAATAATTTTCATAGTTAAATTTACATAAAAATGATAATTTTTTTAATTAAATTATTTAATATTATTAATGAATAATTAGTATTATAATTATTAATTAATATTAATTATATTTTAAAAACATTTTCCATTTTAAAGAGAATTTTAAAAATTTTATAAATTATTAATGAATTTAGAATGTTCTTAATTGTAAAATATACACAGTTATTTTAATTGATTGATTTTTATTGCTGTAAATTAACTTGCTTTATGTGGTTTTAGAATCATCTGTATATTATTTATATAATTTATGGATTAATATTCAATAAAATGAGAAAAACGGCTTTTTTCCATTCATTAATTTATTTAAAAAATTTCCAAATAAATTTTGATTACATATTCAAGCAATTCTTAAAGAAAAACTTGCTTTGATAATTACAACATTTTCAAATAAGTTAATATTTATGATAAATATACTATTTATAATGATATTGATAGTTATAAAAATTTTATAATGTTAAATACTATTGATTGCAAAAAAAGCGATTTTATGAAACTTATAAGAAGCTACAATAATAATTTGCAGTTTGTCGATAAATTATATTAATAATAAAAACACAATACAATGTTAAATTATTTGTATAGTAAAAAAGGATTATATAAAAGAAAATGTGCTTTGTTTATTTGTTTCAGTTTTAGAACGAGGAAAAGGAATTAATAGAATTTTCAATTAATTAATGCAACATTTCATAAAATTAATTAATTTATGAGCTAAATTGGATCAATTAAACTGTTTAAAAAATAATATTAGTAAAAATATTTAAGGAAATTAAAACATTTAAAGCAAAACATACATGTAAGCTAATTAATTTAAATTAATTTTTAAGAAAATTACTGCAAAAATAAGAAAAAAATTATATTTTTTTATCAAAATATTTTACTAATTAGCGAACTTTTTTATTATTTTTATTTGATTCTTAAGACAAGACCACTTATTTAAGTAATATTACTAAATAAAATAACAAACATTTTAATGACCAATCTGAACTAACTGTGTATAATGGGGAAAAGAAAAAGGAAGAATCACATAAAATTTTACAATCCAGTGATTCGAAATTGTTATTTGCTCATTACAATATAAAAATGAAGAGAATCATAATTTTGTTGATAACTTATGCCTGAATGAAGCAAATTAAGTAAATAAAATATTAATTCGATAACATGCGTTATTTATGAACAATATTAACAATAACATACCTAAGAATTATTAAAAATACAGTTTCCTGTGAATAGATTAAATATATAAATAAACAGTTTTTATATTCAATTAATTATTTTTATTTTTTCCATTGTCTGATTTTGTAAATTTATATCCTTGTTCAACTAATTCTTATTTACTAAAGAAAAACAATGCTATATGTATTTTTAAAGAAAAAAATTTAAAATAATCTTTTTACTAACCATATACGTGAAAAAGGTCTTACATTAAGAAAAATTTTTTTTCAAAAGACAATTTTAATTTTGAATTTATTTTTATTAGAAAAACTTACTTTTCTAAAATAATTTCTAATTTATATTCAGTACAGTATGAAATACGATAATAATAGCCATGCTTTTTAATCACCATTGAAAATATATACAAAAGGATTCTGAAAAGGCTTTCATATGCAATAATTGTTAGATTCTTGTATGTAAGATCCAATATATAGTATAAAAAATATTATACTTTAAGAATATAATTATTAGCTATAATAAAAATAATTCAGACTATATTTGAATAAATCATTTATTATCCTATTCCTTAAATATGATTTATAATTAACTTGAAATAATATTAAAATTACATGCAGCATAAATAAAGCAAGATTAATGAGAAACTGAATAAAAACATTTGACATAATTTATAAATTAAATATGAGTTTAGATTTTTAATTTAATGAACTGAAAAAATTGTTATAATGGTCATTATTATGCTGTTACTTCCAATGATAGCTAAATCTCTAGAAAACGAAATTTTTCTCTTCCCTATCGAATAAATTGATAACTGTTTGTGCATCAACTTGCATTTATAACTGAAACTGATAATTTTTCAGATATTTGAATAAAAATAAATAATTGTTTTAGCGCCAGCTTATATTTTCATATCATATTACCCAAAAATATCATCTTACTCCAAAAGTATTGTCTTACATTAAATATGTTATAAGTATTATAAATTAAAAAATAAAAAATGCAGGATATCAGAAACTGCATATTTGAAGTAGTGCTTCAACTTCTTAAATTGTTATCAGTTTTTCATTAAAATAATTAGTCCTTATATTTACTTCAGATAAAATTTACTAAATATATTTAAAATCTACAAATTAAAAGTGATTAGTTTTATTAATTTCAACTACAACTTAAAAAAGCTTTTCCTTGTTCATACATTTAAAAAATTTGAATTTTCACTGTAAATTTTATGGGTCGAGACATTTGTTATAACATTCATTATTATAATATTGCATTCAATCATAATTAGATTTCTACATGTTTGAAATATTGACTTTATAGTAATGTAAAAACTAAAATAATGTGCCTAAAAATGTTAGTAAGAATATTAAACATATAAGATTATATATCTCTGGACATTGGATATTTTTATTTCATTTTGTTGTTTTATGAATTAATGTTTCAGGTATTATTTAAAAAGCATCGATATCGTTTTACATTCAAATTAAAGCCATTTTGACATTTTTGTGGTACATCATATGTTAATTAGTATACTTTATTTTATTTTATTTAACATATACATATCAGAGCAAGTCCTAATTTTTATTTTTAAAAATCCCTTCTTTTTATTTAAAAAAGTATCTTGAATTTGTCTCAGTA
Organism: Latrodectus hesperus; assembly: GCA_037975125.1. Lineage (NCBI taxonomy): Eukaryota > Metazoa > Arthropoda > Arachnida > Araneae > Theridiidae > Latrodectus > Latrodectus hesperus. The sequence continues at coordinate 326,995 of CM075853.1, forward strand.
AATTTTATAATTACTCAATTATATATTACATACTTTGTAGGTATAATTTTGGATACATAAATTTTTAGATATGATAAAATTAAAATGCGTACATATACATATATCTTTATTTTAATCCCAGTTTTAAAACTTTTTATAAAAATATTTAATAATGAAACAAGCTGATAAAATTCGCGTCTTAAAAATACTTATAAAATTATAAACACAAGTAAAAGTGAATATAAAAAGATGAGAATTGATTATTTTATATAGCATAAATCAGATTGAAAATAATAATTAAATTTACGTGAACATGTAAACTCGGTATTGGACACATTTGTGATTAAATTTTAGAAATTATTTTTAAAATTGGTTTTGATTTCAAAATATGTTATTCATATTTTTTAGCTTGGCAAAACTTTTATGTAAGTACTTTTTTATTTAATAGGTTAGTAGTGTCAATTTCTCCATTTCTCTTTTAAAATTGGAATAACAATTTTTTTTTCTATATTGCATAAAATTTATGCTCATGTTTCATCATCATTTCTATCAGTTCTTTAATTAATTTGACCTCTTTTTCTATCACCAGATGCACCTGTTAATAAAGAATATCTTCGAGTAAATGTATAGATATATCGTAGAATAAAATATACAAAAAAAGGGCATTCCATAGGCTAATTTCTTGATCTATAATTGTGAAAAAATAAATCTGCTAAGCATTTTTTAAAAAGATCCACATTTAAATACCATTTTTTTAATTAAAAATTTTTTCCTACTCTTTGTAAGCAATTTTATCATTGTTTCCTGTAAGATACTGATTTAACATAATTCTTCTGCACTCAAATTATGAAAGAGGCTCTTCTTTCCTTTCATCAACTGTGCGTTGAATTGCCCAGCAGGACAGAGAGCTTCTTTTCTCAGATCAGGAACCTAGATTGGGCACCGCCATTTTCCAGGTACAGGTAGTCGGGCGAGTGCTACAGCGCATGCTCGGAACCACCTGCTTGCTTCGTGGCATCGAATGTCAATTCATTTTCCAACCCGTAACCCATTCATCCCATGGATTCCACCCGTAACCGTTTGAGAAAGAGACGGTGGAGTATGCGATAAGTTTTTCGGAGAACTTTTTTTTTATTCCGTGTTTGAAAAAAAAAGGGGTGAGTTTTCAGTGTGATAATTTCCCCCACCGTTGGATTTTCTAGTGTGCTTGTGGATTCTAAGACTACAGATAAAAACAAGTCTCCGGATACATCTGCGGTGTCAAGTAATTGTGGTATATATTCTACTTGTTACAGTGTTCATTTTCGGAAATGCAATTATCCTTTGTCTGGGTTCTGTGTTTGCATTTGCTTAAAGCATAATGTTTGCATTTATTTTCTCTATCAGGAAAAGAATCATTCAAAATAGATGCATAATTTTTTTTATTCATGAAAAGGATATTTTTTGTTTTAACACAACTTAATTTATACCTAACTAATTATTCTCGTACTAAATTAAACACTATTTATCAAAATTATTTTTATTTAAAAATGTATAAATAGCAATTTATTTTTAAAAATGTATACTAGTTTTACTTGCATTTGTATGCAGAACAATTTTCTGAAAATGGTTTGCCCAACCTTTTTATAAAATTTCAATTATTTAAACAAAAAACAATTTTTATGTTGAGCAATACAAAATATTTCATTTTTATTGAATGAATGCAAGAAACATGCCCTGCATAAATATGCAAATGCTATTTCTGAATGAAATTTTATAATATAGAAACATATAGCTGTGGCTTTTTCTTTCTTACTTACTTTCTTTCTTTCCTTCTTTTTTTGTTTTATTTTAAACGTTTTGATTTATTTTTAATAATTTAATAAATTATTTTAAATAATTTTTAATAAAATACCTTGGAATGCAAAACACACCGAATATTTTAATGATTTGATACATTTTTCAAACAAAATAATGTGTTCAATCTTCATTCACCAAAAGGTTATCGTATTTAAATTTCGTTTTGCCTGCATTTAATATTCATATGCAGGAAAAACGATTTTACGGTTGAATTCTAAATTATCAGGAAAATCGTGTACAAAAAATTTACTTTCCCATGAATTTTGAAAAAATAAAAAATAAATAAAAATTAATTTATAAATACGGGATTTTTTTAATTTCATGATATTTTCATGAACTTTCATTTGCCTCTGACATTAATCAAGCAATGATTTACATGACACTTGCACGATTTTTGCAAATCATTCAACTTAAATTCAACTAGATAAATTACAAATTGTAATTCTATATTTGATATATGAGGATTATAGATATACCTTTATATAAATTATTAATATAGTTATTAGTTTAACAATTTATTTAATATTTATTGAAGTGGCAATGACAAATTTCAATTGTTTTGCTTTACTGTTCATAAATTTATATTGGTTTAAAAAAAAATTCACACTAAATATAAACTAAACCTTTTAGCCAAGAATTGTTGTAGAAATTCGCTTATTATTATTTGCTGAATTTGTTATTGTTCCCTATTAGAAATATTATGTAGCGCCTTCTTTCAAAGATGACAGCGAATAATATATCTTTCAATTGATTTGATGATTAATTAAATAAATAATTAATTTCTTATAAGTGACTTTCTCAAAACTTGCTACGATTATTACAGTGATGAAAAACCAAATATTGCTAATTATATATTTGTATCCTATAATTACATTAAAATAATAATTAAAATCTTGTATTAAAATTTTGAATCATTAATGGCTTGGAATTGGAATAATGAAAATTAATGTGTGTAAAAGGCTTGGCACAATTTTATCAAAATGCATCTGTATAGTTGGAAAGGACTTACGTCCATTAATATAAATTACTGTAAAATATTAGACGAAATAAAATAAGGCAAGAATGCTTAGAATGATTAAATAGATTGTTGAACATAAAAAGTACAAGTAAAATATGTAAGATCTCCTATAGTGATAAATAATGGATGATCATAAAAGCTAACATATTTTAACTTAATATTATGGAAATATTCATAAATGTCAACGATACATTATATTCATTGAGAAATTAAGATAGGTTACAGTTAAAAATATTAAAATGCATTGATGATTTCTTCCTTAATCATTATGTATTAATGATAACATATATTTATTATTCAAACTTTTTTCTTGTGAAAATTTTTAAACTGATTCGCAATTTCAAAAAGAAAATCGCATTATAAAGATAGTCGTTTTAACATTTAACTAAATTGTAAGCAATTGCAACACTCAAAATAAATGACAAAACGCTAAATAATACAAAAAGAAAATTTAATGTCTTTTAAACTTAAAAAACTAAATTAAGATAACTTATAAAAAAGTGTATTTTTTCTTTCCAGATAAAAAAAATCGATTTATAAGCCAAATATTCGATATATTTGTAGATAAAAGCAAATGTTTATCGTCTTGAAAACAATGTTAAGCACATTACACGTCTAAAATTATCATTTCATTTGTTTTGACCCTGATAACTCACATAACTCAATAAGAATAATAAATTTAAATAAAAAGAAGTTGTATAAAAAAGCAGAGATTGTGATTACCACTTCAAAATATTTTTTTAACTTTTTGTTTGTTGACAGTGATTTAAGAAAATATTGCTGGAAAAAAAACAATCTGCTTCGCCCAAGCCCAATGAACCGAAACGCTTGGACTTGTCAACAAAAGCAATCAGAAAAAGAATCTTCTTATTGTGGTGGGTCACGAAACCTATCGATTTAATTATGCGCACAATTTTATACCGCAAGAATTCGTTTTCAATCACATTAAATAACAAATATTTTTAATTACCTTCGAATTTGTGTAAACATATAAAAACAAAACAACATGTAACTGATATTAAATTAAGAAATATTTTGAACAGAAAATAAATGCGTTATGCTACTTTTACAATAAATTGATTCAGTTTACTCATAATGATATAAAAATTTTCTATTATTATTTATTATTGCTTATTTATGCTGAATTTTAGAATATTATTTACACATACAGAAGAAAAAGCATTTTTAGAACATAAGCAAAAAATAAATAACTGTTTTTTAAGGTTATGTATGTATACTGAACTTGTATACTTAAATGACATAAAAATAACTTAGTTTTTAAGTAATATAATAAGGTTTAAGTATATAAAGTATCTATATATAAGCTAAGAACAATATTCAATTTTATAATAAGTTTTTTATACATACTAATGTAACAGAGAAATTCTTTTTCATCTGTTGTGCGAATATGATATTTTAAAAAAATTACATGTTTAGATAATATTTTAGATATATTTTTAGAGCTTGTAATTTTCGCAACTTATAAGAATTAAAATATGAATATAATGATTTCTTTCAAGCCGTTCCTTATCGATAAATAATATAAATAATTCTAGTGTTTATTTGAAAATATGTTTTTAAATTATGAAAGTAATACTCTCAGTAACAAATAATTTCTTCAGAAAAATAATTTTCAATTATTTTTAAGTTCTGAAAAATAACTTGTCTTGATTACTTTCTGGTGAAAATAATTGCATTTCATTTTCAAAAGTAAAGTTTTTTTCTCAGTTGAGTTTCATCATAATATATAGTGCTTCATTTCTTTATTAATCAGTATTTACAAAAAGATTAATATCTGCGTGAATTTCGTTTCTAAAATTGTTGTGACTTTTCTGACTCAAGTTTATAAACAGGCTTAAAATTGAAATGATAAGAAATAAAATATTATTATATAGCGTCCAAGCAACTCGTAAATTGTTTTTGGAAAACACATCTATAAACTTTACGCGAGGAGTTGTTAAAAAACTTATACACACATTAAAAGATTTGGAAGATAATCAGCAACAATAACTATAAGCTTTATATATAGCAGATAAATATTTATTTTCTCCATTTTAATTGCCTTGCTCTGTTGCTAGTTAATGTATAATTTTATTTCATGTAGAATGCGTAAATTTTAAGCAAGCATAAACCAAAAGCTACAAAATTGCATTTGGATGTTGTTTTTAGCATGTAAGGTTTCTTTTCCGAAGTATAAACCATTTTGTATCTAGTTCTTTAAGATAGGTTTATTAGTGAAGATATTACAATATCTTTATTTCCTAATGAGTATTAAAAAACCTGATTTTAAAGCCTTAAAATATTTTTATAAGTAAATATTTATCTTCAAAAAATAATATCAATTATTATATGTAAATATAATATAAATCAATCATCATTAATAAAAAATGATGAATTTTTCATCAGTGTAGTGAATTGATTTGATATTACATTGATTATTTTAAACACTGTAATAATTACTATTTCCTAAAATAAATAAAATTATTATTTAATATCAAAGACTTTATTGATTTTTATTATTTTATTAAGCTATTATTTAATGCGCAACTTTTATTAAAATTTTATATTATTATTTATTTTAATATATCATTATTATTTGATTATTAGATATTATAGATATTTTTTTCATAATTTTTTATCTTTGAAAAATAGTTTTGTGACGATGTTGATATTTTTCTGAAATTTCCTTATTTTATGTAGAATTAAAGCTACAGTTTACGATACTAATTTTTTTATCAAAAATAATTTTGAGACTTATAATAATTTTAATATAATATTTTTTCCTATAATAATTTTTTACATTATGAACTATTGTATATACTACAGAAGTTAACACTGTTCAGATCAATGTCAAAATTGAGGGAGTGGATCCTCTAATGGTGCCATCTGTCGAAGAATTTGAAGAGAAAAGTCGTACTTTCATCTTTATGGTGCGTTATTATGGTATCGTTCTGATTAAACGATAGATGCACCCTACTGACTTAAATTCGCATAGCCAAGCTATAGCGAGCTTGGCTTGTCCAAGTGTCATTAGTAACAACAACAATAAAAATTAAACATAATGCTCCGAATATATTTGTAATTGACAATCTTTATTAAAGAAAGGTTTATTTAAGTAATTTTGAAGTTTTTACTTTGCAACGCTAAAAATATTATTTGTTGCATGTATTACAAGCATGCGTTTCCCAATTTACAACTTTATAATCTTTTTGAAATATTATCGTATTTGTGTATCAATTCTATCAATTAAGTTAATGTTATTTCAGGTACATAATGCGTGACGTTTCTAAACAAATAATTTAATCAAAAAGCACATAACAGATGCTTACCACAATTTGCTAATAAAAAAAATTTTTTTTAGAGACAAGTAAATTAATATTTTTTATTTTTAAAATACATTTGTTTGGTTATTTAAAGAATTTGATTGAATAATTTCATTTTTTGAATGAATTCAATAATTTCTCTACTATTATGATTTTAGGAAATATTTTACAGCGTATGTGATATACCAATCATACAATGCTTTGAATAACTAAAGTACTTAATAAAATAATTTTTTAAGAAAAATTCAGTCAATATTATAACAAACAAAACAAATAATTTGTCCAAAACTCTTAAAACTTAAAAAAAAATGATCCCTCAATCAACAGCATTTAATTTTATTTACAAAATAATCCTTTAAAAATATTCACTAGCATATCATTATTGATGAGAACAACTGAATACTAGATAAATTTTTAATGCTAATTAATTAAGAGAATAAAGAAATTATTGGTAATAAAATAAAGTTATGAGAAAATGTTTCTAGAAGTTACACTTGTTAATGACTCATACTAAAATTATTGAAGAAATGTTCCATGAATGCATTTATTTAATTGATATGTTCTAAGACAGATGGCACCAGAATTTTTTTTCTGGAAAAGTATGATGTAGAATGATTTCGTCGAATGTTATTTTCTAAGGAAATAAAACTTAAGACATTTCCAGAAAGCGATTTCTGAGAATGGGAAAAGGAAATTCTAAGCCTTCCGAATATACCTGTGCAATTCCTACCATTTCCTTTGAACCGCCCCACATCATCTAAGCACTTTCTTGTATTGTTATAATTTTCACTTTTCCTCCCCCTTCCCCTGTGCCTTAAGTGCTGGATGTATTCTCCGACCCCCTCCTCCTTCCATTTGGAGTGTCTATGTACCTAGTCCGAGCCCTTACGCAAGCAGGTGTGACAATCACCGAAGCGCAGACTTTAAGAGAAATCCAATCCACTAACAATGTCTCCATGCCTGGTTGGCTGCCGCTGAAACAAAGGTCCGCAGCTGAAGTTTGGTTCACGAAAAGTTCACGCACCAATCTTCTGAAAACACTCGATTATGAAGCAGAAAAAAATGGAAAGTTTTCTTTTTTTTTTGTTTCTATTCCTGTAGATATTGAACCCTACTTCACGAAAGTTGCTTGAAAATTGATGGATTGATCATGTTTATTAAATATTTTAACATTACAAACTGAAACAATGATTACACGCTATCTTTTCTTACTTTCAATATCAAAAGAATAAAACTTTGTCTGTTTTATTATATCTTTTTGATATTCTATTATTGGAACGATGCCAAGCCCTTTCTTGATTCAACTATATAAATACAAATCTCTTTTATTCAATAACACTACGTTCATCTTATCAACTTGGTTTCTTTAGAAAGAAATAATATTTCTTTCTTTTAATGTTTTTCTATGATTCTTACTCTCAAATTCTGTTATAATAAATACAATTTCACCACTTGTTCAAAAAAATATTTCTTAAAATGTATATTTAATTTTAAACAACTCAATTTTTTGTAAATATACGATTTAATTTTATTAAGGATTAAAACCATTAAAAGAAATTTTTAAAACTAACTATGAGAATGTACCAGGGAATTTCAATATCTAAGCCATTCAAATTGATTTAAAACTTTTCTTGAAATTTTATCCTAAAAGCAGGGTTTATTTATTTAATTCTGAAATTACACACTTTAGCATTGTGTTTTCATTACATTTCTTAACATATTTTCTTTATTGTGCAATTCGTAAAATATCTGCTAAGTGGATTCTAAGTAAAAGCATTAAAATTCGTTAATGCTTATATTATTTTGTGTAAAAATTATGATTCTTTCTTTGCAGCTTGCATTGTTATACCTTATAAAAATAATGGACTACACAAACTTATTTTGTATTAAATTTATAATCCATTAAAAAATTCAAAAAATTATCAATTACATAATGTATTAAAACTTAAATTAGTTAATTAATATCTCCTGCTTTATTTTATGCAACAGCAAAATATTTTTGTTACACCAAAATAAAACTTTATATGATTAGAGCAAATTTCAATATTCTTACAAATAGCAAGTTTGTTTTGAAAGTCTAATTCACAATAGTTTATGAAAATTAAATTAATTTTTAAATTTGATTAAAAAATCAGGTAAATCAAATATAAATATTGTAAAAATGTTGCTTTAATGTAAATATTGATTTTCTGTAATTTTACTTGAAAAATAGGGAATAAAATGTAAAAAGTTTCTTCTTGAATAAAAGGATAGGAATAAAGAAATCGATTTTATTCAATATCATACTTCAAATTTAGTATGCATTACTCCAGCATGTTTATTTTTTGGTCAACAAACTAAACTCACAGCAAAAGTAATTTAATTAATTTAGACATACTTATGGATTAAGATATTTTTAAATTTCTTATTCATAAGGATAAGAAATTTATCATAAGGATAAGACACAAAATAATTATTATATTCTTAAGGATAAGGCATAAAATTAATCGAAAGATATTCCAACTGATAAAATTAAAAGGAAAATTAAAGAATGCGAACGTTGCCGCACGATCTTAATAAGTATGAGTGTAAATCATAACTAATGAGTTTGTTAAAATTTCTCTGTTACAATTCACTTTTAAACAGCCGCAAGGAATACTATAAATGTCAGTTAAGAGATGCATTTGGCCAATGAAAACATTTAAAAGTTGAAATATGCATTAAAATGATAACGAAGTCTTGTAGACTTTACAAAAGTTAAGAGAGTAGAAATAATTTGATCTTAGAAATCACATTACTCTTAATCTATTATTAATTTAAGATACTCCACAAAATGTGATTTTTTGTTATAATCTTTCTGGAAAGGAAGATACTTGGCTATAAATTGGATACGAGAATAATATGACATTATATTTTAAAAAATACGATATAATTAAATGGGATACATCAGTCACAAAGTTTATCTGAACAGGAAAATCAGAATTTTTCAAATAGTCCTTGAAAAACATTCGTTAGGCATAGAGACAACATATTCGTAAAGCTAAATTTTAAAATATATAACTAACTTGCATTTAGTTTTTCACTTTTTTGTATTAATAATTTTTTAAATGAAAGGAATATTTTTTGTTTTGATGTGATTAAGAATTAAATTATGTGAAATCTAACGAAAGTACTACATATCTGTGTGTCTTGCATACAGCAAAATTTCTATGAAGTAAAATATTTATGTACTAATTTTTTCAGAGGAATTTGATGTGAGAGATATAATAAATAAATCTTCAAGGCCTCAGCATCTAAAGGATAATTAGACTCATGCCGAATAAAAAGCTACTCTCTGACTTCAATTAAATAAAAGGGGGAACATCAGGCTTCCTATGTAAATTTCCCTTGAACATTCTCAGTGCTTTTTAATTTATTAATGCAAGCAGGTGTTTTCAGAGATTATCCATTCCTCTTGTAATCGACTGCGATTGTTCGCAGAAAGAGTGCAAATGTTATTCAAGAGGAGTTGAAGTACCTACTGAACCGTAAAATATCTTAGGAGGTGGAGGAGGAGGAGCACCCTCATGTGTGAGACTCGCTACTCTTTTGTCTCCTGTCCGTCCCCCTTCCCCTCATCGGGTTTGTTCATTGTTTTTCCCTTTCGCTCATTCACTAATATCGCAATGACGGGCTCTTTGATTGAGGTAAATGTGAATCTCATGCAGGTCGACAGGTGGTTGTGAAAGCTTTTACGCTGACTGTTTTTCTTCTTTAATCTGTCATTATAGATGATTTGATTCAAGGAAAGCGTCCATTATGTCATCGAATTATTAAAGTGATAATCGAGCTTAACAAGGTTCTATTTTTTTCCCTCCTTTTCATTGAATCGGAAGATGCAAAAAAATCTCCTTTTGGGCTGCATAAGAGCAAATTTATTATTATGGTTAAGCTTATATTTAATACATACAATGATTCTTTGTTATAATCATTAAAAAAGGGATTATTTTATCATTTTCTGAAGCAAGCCATTTATTGACAGATTGTGAGAATATTTATCCGAAATAATGATACTGCGCATGATTTTTATCGACTTGAAACTTTTTTTCTTGTAACATGATGTTCTACATTTAGATTGATACTAAGGTAAAAATTTCCAAGAATAGATATTTTCAGACTAACATAAAAACATTGGTTTACAAGTTTAAAGAAAAAAATAATCAGATATTATTCTCATTTAACTTTTCCTATCACATAGTCATTATTTGAGTGGAAAGAAACTGTTTTTTTAGTAGTCCATTCATTAGGATACGATTTGTACTAAAAAAAGTTTTTTTGGTGAAATATCTAAAATTTGTTTTCGATGAGTTGAAACGGAATCCTTTAAAAGGTTAATTAGTAGTTGAATAGGATTGCATTAACTGTAACCAATCGTCCTTGTCTCCCTCTATTGAATTATGATATGTATTTGTACTTAATAAAAGAGTGCATAGTAACATTTGCTTTTGACTAAAAAAAAGACTGGATTCGTTTAAAATCTTACATCTTTTACAAATTGAAATGTACAGAAATTTGTTAATACTTTTGTGAAGTAAAAAACATGTGTACCAATATAACATTTTTTAATAATAATTACTAGGGATTTCTAATACAAATGTGAAAGCAATAAAATTTGGCATTTACTATTAAATGTAATATTAGTTAGTATTCCTAGATTAAATAATTAAACATCTTTCGTCTTGTAAAAATAAATATAAAAAATTTAAAAAAATCTATTCTAAAATTAGATTGAGTGTTGTTTGATATATTGGAACTTAAATTCATATAATTTAAGATATTCAAAATATAAAAATATTGTCTTCAAGTGATGATACAGCTTATCTTAAATTTCTTTGAAGTATTCAACAACGTTTTAAAGCAGTGAGCAACAGTAGAAGTATTTTAAATTACTTTGTCCTGCTATTTCCTGAAAGTACTTTTGCATGGAAATCCTATCTCATCTCTTACGAATTTTTCGCCAAATTTCACATTCAATAGCTTAACACAGGCAACAAAGCGAATTTGTCAGTGATTTTATGCCAAGGCGTCAGTTGATTGTTATTGTTAGAAATTCTGAGATTTATTGGCGGCTATTCAAGATGCACAAAGTAATCTGTTCTAGGAAATTCAAATTGAAAGGAACATGCCAAGCTCTCCTTCCTTTAAGAAGACAGCGGTGGAGGGAAGGTAAATCCAGACACAAAAGCCTGCCGATTTGCATGTTGCCACCCATGCCTGACAAAATGGACTCATTCTGAAAGCAAAGTGTCATGAGGAACTGCGTGTTGAATAATACTTTGGGCCCTTAGAGGATTTGGAAAAGACTGTGTAAATTGTCGTCGTCCTCTGCTTTGCAAGGAGATCTCCTTTGACGGATGAAAGAAAACGAACTATAACTTTCACTTGGAATACCATGCTTTAGTTAAATAACATGGTGATTTCTTTTACAGCATTCCTCAAACTGCTGAGGAATCCCTTGCTTAACATGCATGAACAATTTTGGTACATTAAAGCAATTTCTGGAATTAATATATTCAAGTTGTGCAATTTATTTGGGAAACTGGTATCCCTAAACCCCGTAGCTCAATTCAGTAGTTTTATTCGAATTATTATTGGAAGTTTACTCGTACTTCGATCTTATTCTAAAAATATATAATAGTTTTTGGTGAAAATTACTACTTAAATAGAAATGAAATGCAGTTTATTGGGTGAGCTAAAATAAAATGCTCCGAAAGTTTAAAATTTAGATTATTTTAAGAAGATGAGAAAATATATTCAATTTGCCATTCATTTTATTGACGAAGAAAAAGATATTTCTATCGTATTTTTTCTAGTGTTGTTGAAAATAATGAATGAAAATTATGCCAAATAAATTAGATTTTTACTTGGGGGATTCCAATAAACTATATTTATCAAACAGCACTGAGTGATTTGATAATAATTTTCTGTTTGTTTTTTATATTCTGTAGAATTAAAAATTGATACTAACTTTTTTAACAATTCTCTTTCTTTCAACTTTAGAATAATCTAATTCTAAAGATCGATTTGTTACTTTTCAGAATTTAGTTGAATTAAAATATATTTCAAGTTTGGTATTTTAAGTTAGGTGGATCTTGTAAATATAGATATGTAACTACTGTTGACTCCACAGCAATTAATTGAATGACATGAATGCAGAACTCTCTTAGAATGTGTTGCATGAACTTCTCACGTAACGTATGAAATGGCAATTCTTCTGTTAAGATTCATTCTACAGTAATTAATTTATGGAATTCAAACTATTACAAGAGAAACTAAGTTTGCGTGAGAATGTTTTCTCATATCAAATCATGTATTTTAATTAAAAACTCTTTAATTATCACTTAAACTAATCATGACAAAAACATAAAAATTGTTATACATTAAAACATTTTGCTAAAAACTATATATTTATTTCTTTTTGCTATATCAACATTTCGGAAAATAAAAATTATTTAACCACAAAAATATACTATAAACTCATTAAGTATTATGCCAATCAAAAATTATTGCATGAAATAAAAATTGAGTAATCTAAGGTCGAATTTTAACAGATGATTTTTAGCAAGAAAAAACATCGATTATTTTTAAGATATTTAAATTATTATTTACTCTATCTAGCTAGTAATTCAAAAACTCGAAATACAAGAAAAATTGTCTTCTATAAGCAGTTTAAAATATGTTTCTAATAAATACTGGCAAATATAAATAATTCAATTCATGATTTACTTTATGGACATAAAAATGATTTATCACAGCATATGATACATTTAAGCTTCTAAAAGTGGATAAAAACATGTATTCAGGTTAAATAGCAAACATTTACCTATAAAAACCCTTATTTCAATTGTTCACATAAAAGTGCCATCCAGCATTCTTGGGATAAATCGTCGCCGTTTTTCTTTTCTCTCACCCATTGATAAAAGAGAAAAAAAAATTCCATTGTTGCTTGACCAAAGGGTTTTTTCTTTCGCCTGATGTTGTTAGTTAAAAATAAATCTTTTACGACCCAAATAAAGTCATTGTGTGGTCGTGGATGTGCAAACATCCAGCATAAACCGGTATTTGAGACTTTACGTCCAGAATGCAGCACGCGAGCGTCAATAAATAATTCATGCTTAAGTTGTGCTGTTTTAGAATGGGAATTTCTTCCTCGTTTTTCTCTTTCTTTTACAGCAGTTTTCACGATTATTATGAATAAGCTGTTTAAAATAGCAAAAATGTTGGCGAGAATGAATATTAGAATCGATGATTTAACAGTTGATTCTTTATAAAAATATTTTACATAATTATTTTGGATTCATCATTAGAAATTTGTATTAAATATCCTCAAAATTAACCTAATACGATTTCTCAATCATTTTGACAAACATGAAAATAAAATTTTTATTTTGTTTTAATATAATTAATTTATCTTGAATATTAAGACGGAAAATTGTTTTAAAATAACTTATTTGTAATTTTAAATAATATCTTACATTTTTACTAAAGCATTCTTTGACTTCTTATCAATTTTATAATCAAATTATAAGAAATCTAATGCAGTTCTTTAGATTTTTATAAAATCAAAAAAATTTATAAAGATTTTCACTAGACTTTTAATTGTAATTTAAGTATTACAAATAATACAATATCATAATTTGTTATAAAAAAATCGGAACTACACGAAGCTGAATTTATCAACCGCAAATTTAATATTAAATAAAATTTACATCTTAAATTAATGTGATACAGCGTATTATGTTTGTAATTTAATTAATTTTCAGTTTTCCCATACAAAATGAGGAAACATAGTTTTTCTTCCTATATTATTATTATTGATCTCTTTATTATTATTATTATTATTAAGCATATTCATTGGAAAACATCGTCTTCTTAATAGTTCGGTTGCATTCACGTTAATTTATTACTAAGAATTATGAACTACATCTGCTCAAAATTACATTGAATATTTCAGCTGATTAATCTTTTATTTTAAGTAATATTACATATTTATTTTTCAGTAATTTTCAATAGTGATTGAAAGCAAAATATATCTCTCATTGTAAAATTATTGTTATTTAGTTCGCACATTGAATACAAACTGTATTATAATGAAGGCTACTAAGAGAGAATGTTTTAAATTCCAAAAAAATAATCATAATAAAGAAATAAGAATTATTTTTTCTAATATTTTTTCTGATATTTAAACTATTATTGACTTTTGTTTTCTGTAATTGGTTAAAATGTATATATATATATATATATATATATATATATATATATATATATATATATATATATATATATATATATATATATATATATATATATATAAAGTTCTTCCCATATTTTTGGCAAACTGGCAGTTAATTATAAGTAACCAAAAATCAACCAATTCTCTTTACTTCCGTTTTTTACTAATTTACGTTTTTATAATAATTTTTTAAAGAAAATAGTCACTAAATTGTACGGTAAGTAACTTCTCGAATAATTTTAAAATATTCCATAAATAGGAATAATTTTCCATTGGAATTATTATTTATATATAGTAATTTTGGTAAATTATAGTTTGCTGCACTTTATTTCTTGTGTCCGAAACTGTCCGGATTAACATCGGTGCATAAACTTGTTTTACAGCCTTAGCTTCTAATGCAACGAAACTCGCATAACCACCGGTTAGATTTATGTAAATCATTACCCAATTTTTCGCGATGCTTGTTTTTTAATATCAGGTTTCGGCAGTTTTTCAGTGTTTGGGTACAGGCAGCAGTTTTCTCCCCACGTCCTCATTCTCCCGATTTCTTTCACAGTTGCTAAACTTGATCACTCTGAGTTTTCCTTGACACAGTTTTCCATCATCGACAGTCTGAACCCAATATCAGGACTCTTGACCAGAAATATCAATTGCGTTTAATAGGAAACTCATTTATTATTAACATTAGTAATCTTTCAAGTGCACGAAAAATTTTATCCATTTCACTGTTTCAGAAATCAGTTGTAATGCAGTCTACTGTGTTTTTCTTATTTCCATGCTGTGGGTAATTATTTGCAGTTTATTTCATTAGATGATTAATAACTTGTCTTTTTTTTGTAAGAAAGTAACATCTGGGCGTCTAATGGTTTAATTATTTTGTTGAAATTGCATGCTCTTCAGTCGGTATTTTTTGTTTTTCACCTGTCTGACAGTTGCTCTCTTAAAACTGGTTCATCAAGTTTTTTATAGGTTAAATGATTAAATCTAATAATTTATTAATATTTTTATTCAAGCATCTAACCAGTTATTCATTATATTTAACCAGTTAATCAATTATTTATGTATAACAATTTATAAATTTATGTAGTGCTTTTGAAATGCAATAAGATAACTTTATTAACTATTTTTGCTGTCATTACATATTATCCATTATAAGTGCATCGATATTTCATTCAAAAGCTGTCCGCTGATGAGTCTGAGAATTTTTGGGCTAATATTTTAAACAAATTCTTAGAAATTGTGTATTTAGTTCATGCTTCTCTATCTGATTTTTCTAAGACAGCGAATTAAAATTTTAAAAAATCTCATATTCAAATAATATGGGTGCTACTATTAATTTTATTGTCTTAGAAACTTTTAAGTTAATTTAATTTATTCCTCTTTTTATAAATTTGATGAGTCACTTGTCGCAGAGTTTCTACTTCTAATTTTAAATTCTAAATATTGTATTGAGCAGATTTGTTCTGCAAATCGGACCTCGCGCTTGCAACTCTCACAAAACGAATCAATCAATCAGTTGTATGTTATCTTATATTTAGATTATTACTGATATAATTTTTCCCCTTATTTTATTTCTTCTAAATAATTTTAAGCAATAAAATCAAAAAGTTTATGAAGCTAGAAATTATGATTAATATAAAAAATTCAAAAGCTATTAAAAGTAAATTTTTATCAGATAAATTTTTAAAAGATCTTATATTTCAGCACATCTTGTGTCAAAATCATAAATGTGAGAAAGGTAACTATGAGTGTATAATTTTTACATATAAGAAGTCAACTGGAGTAGATAATATTGTTCATAAGAAATCGGTAATACTTTTAATAAAATTTAAGAAACATTTTATCCATTCTGTGTGTGAATTAAACTTATCATACTAAATTTTATATTTTATCACTTGAACATAGTATTTTAATATTGATTTTAGAATCTGAAAACTACAAAAAACTTTTATAATTTAAAGTGGAATAAATTGGGAGATTTTATATAACGTATTTCTTTGGGTTCCAGCTTGTACAACATGTTCCAACATGTAATTACAGAAACGTGATATGTTATTCAAGCACATCCTTAAAAATATATTATAAAATTGATCACTGATAGTTTTATATTTTTGATGCGAAATTGTTGAAAAGCTGATTATTGGTGTCAAGTCAAACACATTTATTTTAAAATATAGGTGGGAAAATGTTACTTATTTTTTAGAATATTTATAAAAATAAGTAACATGTTTCCTATAATATTTAATAATAAAATATTATTGATATTATTAATAAATCAAAATTTATGTTATTGATTAATGAAATATTTTTACATAAGATATTTATTTTGATTATTATGTATTAATTATTACATCTAATTGATGTTAATACATTGTTTTCATTATACGAAGTTAATTATATCATATAACATAAAAAATATAGATTAATTAATGTATAAGAAATTTTAAACGATTTTTTATCGATGGCTTACCTAATTTTGAATATTTAAGAAAAATAACCCAAATTTTTTATAGAATATTGCGTTTATCATGTATTTTTTAAACTAATACTTTTTTAAATGAATTTATGACAATAAAATTTATTTCACTGTCAATCCGCATAATAATGTAGGTAAATATTATTTTATTTCCACATATGAGAGAGAGAGATGGAGAGAATGAATATTCATGCATCGTTCTATCATAATAATTGGAAGATAAATAAAACACTCTAACTGCCGGGTTTCCTGAATATGTGACTGCGAGCTGCCACGAAAATTATTATAGGAAACGGATATGGAAATTTTGCAAATCTTTCATTTTTGACACATTTTTGAAGTTGAGTTGAAAACAATTTAAAGAAGTTTTAAAAAATGTTATTCTCTCTTAAAAAAGTAAGTTAATACATTCCTGCTTGTGGCAGTGCACTGGAGTGTAAAATAAACGGTAGTTTTCCAGCAAATCCTTAAAATTAGAACGAAGCACAGGTTTATATTTCTCTGATGTTCAATACAGAAAAATAAATAGGTCGCTAAGATTCCAGGGAGAGAAAAAAAAATCTCTAACAATTATCGGATGTTATTGTATAAAAAAATATCAATTTGCTCAGTTTTCAAGAATTCTTCTAATTTCGTGTAAGAATTTTTATTTTTATCTTTCTTACGCTTTCATGCATCGTCAGCTTGGAAGCGATGCGCACGGCAAAAATTCGCGGAAATGCTGCCTCACACTTGATTGAGGAGGTGAAATTTTTAGAGTATTCAACAGCATGATAAGGTCATGTTCAAAGAGTGATTTAGGCACAGGAGACAAAATACCACACATTGGAAAACCAGTATCAATTATTTCAAAGCCAAAAAGTTGATTAATTTTTTTTTCTTATTTTATTGTATAAAATATTCAATGTATTCAGTTCTATTCAAATGTATTTATCTTTGACACATTTCAAAATTTAAGTGTTTGTAGCAAAAATATTTTATTCGGCATTTATTACTAAATTTAGCTCAGTTATTTTCCGTAAAGAGATCCGGTGGCTTGGTGGTAGTGCTTCGCAATCTCAAGGCATAGATCTGAGGTTCGATTCTCTGGTTGGGCAAGGTCGACACAGCTTTCGTCACTACGGTGGGTCGATGAAATGAGTACCAAGCATACTTGGAATAACTAAGCACTTGTGGGATTTCGCATTAGGCTAACCCCATAAGCAGGACATATGCTTTATCATCCCAGGACCCTTGGTCAGGCAAGAAGGTATGGGCACTGTATGTCTTGGCCCACATGGGCTACTGTGCCATTGATTTAGTTTATTATCCGTAGCTGCATACTTACAACTTAAGCAACTCTAGATATATTAAGTGATGCAAAATGAGATATTATGCTTTCCTGAGAATCATACTTTTATAAATTGAGAGTGATCCTTCATTTTGTGTGTGAGTGCACAATTCCTTAACAAATTAATTGTTGGGATTTTCCATTGATATTCATCTGATCTCAGTATGAAAAGGAAGTGATGCGTTACAAAAACATTTAAGATTTTATCCGGTATCTCTCAAAATGTTTTGCATTCAAAAAGTATAGTAAGTTTTCTTTAAATTCAATTTCTCCAAAAGAAACAATCTGAAAAACTTGGTGTCAGTTAAAAAAATCTTAACTTTTTATTTAAATATTTAAAAAAGTATGCCAAAATTGTACTGCCAGAAAAATTTTATTAATTTGATTCCTAAAAGTAATATTTGAAAGTATATTAACATGATTTTTAGTAAATCAAAATGACAATACTGAAAAATCAAATATAAAAATCAGCTGTTTAACAAAAATTTACAATAACAGTTAAATCAGATAATCACAATTATTTCTTACCATATAATTTTCCTATAATTATCAAGTAACTCGGTGTCTAATGCCCCTTTCTTATTTTGAATTCAAAACTCTTCTTTTCCTTCTGAAGATCTGAATAAATTTTGTAGCTAAGGCCAATTTTATTTCAAAATCAAAATAAACCCATTTGATATGAATACAGTGACATGACGCATTATAAATGAAACTCGAAACTGTCGAGGAGATAACACTTACCGTGGATTTTAAGGAGTATATGATATATCAAATATTATAAATCGCGTTCAATGGCAAAGACACTGACAGCGATGCTTTCCAAAAAGAGCGTAAACACGACTTGCCACCCTGTTACTTCCTTTCCCTGCGAGTTAAAGCGGATTTGCTGCAATGGACATTATTCCACTTAACTCGGCTTTAATCTCTGTTATACCTGGTTTTTCCGTTCTCTCCTCATTTTGGAGGTTAATCGTGTTTGAATGGCAGTCGAATAAGGATTTAAGGAACATTTCAGAGTCGCTCTTGTGGAACGCCTCCCGCGTGCTCCAGGCGAAAATTGAAAGGGTTGTTGGGCTTTGTGGTCTCTTTTTTGCACACTTTGTTTGGTTTTGGCACTTTTCTTCACCTTCTAATGAAAGTTGAAGCACTCTTATCCCATGACTAAACATTAATTGAAATGTCTTTTAAGGCACGCAAAAAGAGGATTCTTTTTTACTTTGTACATCAGCAGAATAATTTGTTGGTGAGATAAAAGAAGCTGTGCGTGAGAAGAGAGAGAGAGAGAATCATCATTTAAATACCGAAAATAACTTATAGAAATTTAATAGACATCGAATGTTGCTCACATTATGTTTCTCAACCTATTGAAAATAAATAGTATATGGAAAATATTTTTCAATATTTTATATAAATTTGTTTATATTTGAAAAAATTATACAATTAATTATTCAAACATTTTGTAAATATTATGTATGTTTTGTCTATGTAAAATATGTTGCAGCTAAAGCTAAATTGTTTAGTGAATGTGCACTTATCTAGAAATTTTGTTTGCTCCGTTAAAATATGGAATAAGAGCTTTCGGCATTTTATTTAATGTGCACATTAACAGTTTATTTATTGTTAAAATTCAGCTAGAAAAAATTGATTCTATCAACTACTTTGATGATTATTTAATGGTATTAACTTGATTCCGTAGATATTGAAAACTAATTGTCAGTTTCTTTAATTATGAATGTTAGAATTAAAACATGTTAGTTTCTTAAATTATAATATTTTAAACCATTTGATTTTAAGTGTTATATAGCTATTAAGGCTTCTTAATCCGCTATATATCAATTTCTTTATTGACATTTTAATTATATTAGTTTGATTCCTTAGACTTTAAAAAATAAATATCAATATGACTATTTAGGATTACAGAAGCTTTGCTGTTTCCAGAGCAAATGTCTTATTTGAACAGTAACTATAATCTCTAAGAGATAATCCTTATATTATCTTGATAATTTGTGAAATTTGACAATTTCTGACTCTTTAAAGAATCACTCTAGTTAATCAGCGCATAACATGGGTAATCTGCTGAAGAACTTAGTTCTTTATTTTAGTATTGTTAGGCTGATTATGTCTGCTTTTACTTCAAGATATTTGTCTCTTTCTTACTTTTTATTTTAAAAAAACATTAGATATTTATTGGAAAATGATGAAACTAAAATAACATGGAAGTACATTTTGATTATATAAACTCCAATTATTATATAATAAAGATAAACATCAAAATGTAGACTCTTTTTTAAAAAACAACTTGAAAAAACAGGTAAAAGACTTCTTAAAATCAAAATTTCGTAAAATAGGAGAAAGTTAGTATCATTTTTTTTGATTGAACTGTTAACTCCTCTTAAAGTGTTTTAAGGAAGTTATTTAGAGTACACTGCATAAGAAATACGCTTGAGATAAATAAAATTCATACTTAAAAGCAATTTTTACTTTCATTTCATTTATGAAAAATTAAGCTAAGTAATCTTACTTTTTTCTGTTTCAAAACTGCATAGTGAAAAACATATATTTTTTAATACCGTTTTTTTTTTCAAAAAAATATTTCAATCTTGTAAGCTATTGATCTTTTTGTTTTGGAGATTGTTGTAGAACGACCACATTTTTTTTATTTCTATGATATCAGAAAGCTCTTTTTCATTCTTACTCATTATGTTCCAATTATATTACCAGTTAATTATATTTCTCTTATTATGCACAAGTGGAACCACATTCAAAACGTCTTGGAATGAAATTTCGTTTTTTTTTTTTTTTTTTTTTTTTTGTTTAAGTTTATGAATGAATCTTTTCTCACGTCGTCCTGTAAATGTCCTCGGCTTTCTTTAGTTTAAAAAAAATTAAATATTTTTTAAAAATCTATGTTAAAATAAGCATTTTATCTGCTATAGACATAGACATACGCAATGGAACACCTGGTCTGTACCTTAGGTTATCATGTATAGCTCCATCACGTAATACATCTGGTGTGACAGAATTGTCACGAAATTTGATAACAAAATTGAATTTCAATAGGTCTCTAATATTTGAAATTAATAATTTGACAGAAAAATAACATCAACAACAAAATATTTACAAAATTTTCACTATGGGCGATGACAGGAGTTAAATATTGCTATAAAATTGTGAAGATAGATTATCCTAACACTCCAAGTAACTCTGGTAAAGATACAAATTAATTATCTTTATGATGGTCATAGCAGACGATATAAGTAGTTTATAACACAAATATGCAAACAATATAATTAAGTTTAAGTAGAAGAGTATAAAAAGAGCAAATAATTGGGACAGAGAGATTTTCAATAAGTACTAGTAACTCTCTCATGCTTTAACTGGGTCCTTTAATGTAACATTGCATTTTTCGCAATACCAAAGGACTACATTGTCTACACGCAGATAGTTAAGATTACATATGCATGAATGGTATCCTATTGAACATTTAACATTTGCTGTAGGTGATAACTGTAGAATATTTAAAGTATAACAGATTACAGTCTGCTGATTCAGTTATTTTATCTGCTGTATCAGTGCAGGTATAGACTGACAAGTTCACTGTGTCAGTCTATACCTGCACTCAATTTTTTGTCAATTTCAAGTCAATTTCTTGTGGCGCAATTCAGAGCCATCAACAATCCTTGCAGAAGTACTTTATGATAATTCTGCTTGTGGTTATGGATTATAATTTTGTTTATAGGCTGTAAGACTGGAATTAGAATACGATGCAGAAATTTCACATAAATTGTTTTAAAGTATTGTTCTTATAAGTATTTGGCTGACTAAGAAAGTTTGCATTATAACTCTAGATCTACTGAACTCCTACTACAAACTAGGAAGCTGGGATTTGATTACTTACGAAAACGAAAGATGGGACGCTCATAAGAGCGACACCCACAAGGTAAACAACCTTTTGTTCAAGTGACAGGGATGCGGCTGTAAAAGGCTTGCCTGCTCGGAGATTGCATAGGCGTCGAAATCTCTGACCACCTTCTCCTTCAGGTGAATGCACTGCATGAGTTGATTGACCAGTGTAGGCACAATATACTGCGACAAAAGTACTGCAGAGACAGTTTTTATGCATTTCTTAATAATTAAAATTGGACTTTTTTGTCTATAAATATTAGGTTGGTGCGTATGAAATGTCGGATTCTCTTTACATGCGGACGTTTTCCTCCCTGGTTTCGTTATACTTTTGTATTTGGCATAACCTCATTCATACTCGTATTGCCCATTGCCAGAGACTCATTTCAGCAAAATAGGTTTTCTCGAAGGTCTTCCCTTTTTTATTTCTTTTGAGTTTATTGCCGATATGAATTCTGCCGACATTCGCGTCATTTTCTTATATGAGTACAAACTTGGTAATAGTGCTGCAAAAGCTGCACGCAACATAAACCAAGCGTTTGGAGAGAATACGGTTAACGATCGGAAAGTGCAGCGTTGGTTCGAAAAATTTCGGACTGGCGATTTTTCACTGCAAAATGAGCCGCTCGGAAGACCCAAAACGTCTGTGAAGAATGATGACCTGAAGGCTCTAGTGGAAGCGGATCCAGCCGTATCCACGAGGGAACTTGCTATCAGGATGAAAGTTGACCCTACAACGATATTGAGACACCTTTCTGAGATTGGCAAGGTTAAGAAGATGGACAAGTGGGTACCGCACGCACTGACAGAGCGAAATAAGCTGGATTGGTTAAACGTATGCTCATCATTGCAGCATCCACCCTATTCACCGGATCTCTCGCCGACCGATTTTCATTTTTTCAAGCATTTAGAGCTGTTTTTAAGGGGCAAACACTATGAAAATGAAGACAGTCTAAAAAACTCGATATCAGAGTTTATTAATTCTAAAGACCAAAATTTTTTTAAGACAGGCATCTACGCTTTAAAATCTCGTTGGGAGAAGTGTATTGAAGCGAATGGAGCATACTTTGATTGAATAAACAGCTTTTGAAGAAAGATATGCAGTTTTATACAATCACTTAAGAATCCGACATTTCATACGCACCAACCTAATAAAATAACAAATTTTGCAAAAGTCTTTGAAAAAATCTTCGCCATACTTTTTAAGTACGTTTAAGTAAAAAAATCAAGTCCTAAGCATTTGTTAAGTTACTCGATTAGCTATATAACTATAATGATACATTCATTTAATATAACGCTCCATTCTAAATTCAATTATCACATAAATTTCAGTTCAAGATTTCAAGGAAAACAGAATAGTTATGGATTTTTTTGTGCTATCAGAAACAATTCAATGAATTCATTTTTGTATATGTATTCAATATTCTAATTAAGTTTTCGATATTTACGTAAAACTTTTAAAACATTAATAAATTATTTTCTTCTTCCATGTAAGTGATTAATTTTGAGAATGATATTTTTAACATTAATTTTTAAATCTTTAATTGGATGAATAATTTGATTTTAGGACTAAATAAAACCATATTATAAATTAAAAATCAAAATATTAAATAAAACTATATTGTTGAAAATAGTTTCAATTGAAAAATATAATCATTATAATAATTAATTACTAATTTCACGCTCACAAAAAGCTGCGTTTATCACCAAGACATTTTATCTAAGGATTAATTAGACTAATTAAGTTGGCTGCATTTATTAAAATTCACTTTTTCTCTTTCTTAATCATGAGCATTAGATTGGTGAGTACATATTTTCTATTCTATGTAATTGACGGCAAGCTGGCAGATACATAGTGTTGTGCCATAATTCAATTCAATATTACTACTGAGTAAATACATTTTTAACTGACTTTAGTTAAAAATGCATTTACTCAATCGTTAGCGCTTATTAAAATTTCTTTGAACCAGACCTAAATTTATTTATTTTTATAAATTTCAACTTTTTAATGCAACGGCCAGTTATTAGGATTTCCACCTTTCAGTACTAGAAGGGGTGTTATGGCAACTTATATAGTTGGGCAACAAGTGGGTGTGCCATCGCGGCTCTGAAGATGGATGGTAATTTAGAAGCAGAAGAGATCAAGAAAAAGACCCCAGACTTAATATGCAACTCTTAGAGGTATCATTTTACATTGCGACCACAACCTATTTTACGTGCCCCAGTATCCACTAGCGAAAACGAAGGATTTTTTGGTTGGGTCGGGATTCACGATCTTTCGATACAGAAAGAGAATACCCCAACCAACTGGGCTACCACAGCTACACAAATTTCAATTTTATTTGCCTTCATTAATTAAATTAAATAGGACACTTTAAGACTAATTCCGAAACATTTACCGAGATATACTACTTATGTATCGCTACATTTCTAGCTTGTGACTTAAATTAGTATTTAACTAAGCTATATATCAAACAAGATATTTTTGAATATATTGTTTCTTTAGATGCAAAACTAATTATGAAACCGTATTGGAAACACCAAACTCGTTTTAATAAGTTTTAAATCCTTCTAAATATCTTTCAGTGCAGCAATGTTATATTATTCCGAATCCAATAAAAATTTTGCAGTGAGCTCTTTGGAACAATAACTTGGGCAACAAGATAAGTATGCCCATGCACGAGAGCTAAAGCAGGTCACGAGACAACGTCTTTGAAAATCCAGATATAATTCCTTTTTCTCCCGCTATTACGACATGTCTTTAGTTGAATGACATCAGATTAAGGTCTCGATTTCACATTTGCTGCAACCCTGAAGTGCCGAAACGGCGCCAGACCGGAGAGAAGTTAATTCGTTCGGAACAGTCGCCAGGAGACGCTCTCCTCTCGAATGTTCCTTTTTCCCAGTTTGTTTTTTATGATAAGAAATCATTAAGTTTTTTCAAACAAAATGAGAGGTATTAAATATATTTTTAAGAATTATGTCTTTTATATAATCAGTTATAAGCATTCTGCAAGTTATTCTTATATTGGTACTTACCTATATATTTGAAGTTATCATAAAAAGAGAAACCGAAAAATAGAAATATTCCAAGTTATTTTGGTTCATATGTAAAAACTTGTCAGCAAGAAAAGTGGCGCAGATTCCTTCAAAAATACACCAAATCGCTTCATATTGTTCCTCGGTGCATATTTAATGAATATTCAACGAAAAAGTTGATTTTAAAAAAATCTGAAATAGATTTTTAGATCTCACGATTAAAAGTTTTATGCACAGTTTATTGTTAAAATAATATCGTTTAATAACGCTATTGTGTGGAAGAGCAACGCTATCGTTTGTATGACTACAAGTAAATTTTCTCATCGTGCACCTTGACTCATTTTTTTGGGTCACCAAAATTTCATAACTTTGAAAATAACTGTAATCTGTTCTGTAATAGAGTGTTCCCAATTGTATATCATTTTGTGGTGTAAAAACAAAGAAATAATTATTAGAACTGAACTCATGTTTAAAAAAACACTTATGCTTTATCAAAGTAACTTTATCATGTATTTGTTACATAGTTTCTTGTTGTTAGCAAAAATTGGATTGTTTGGCCTTTTTATTTCGACGTCTTTTATATATGTACTCTCATTTTATGCATTTTTATGTATTACCTAATGCCTAAATGGACGATCTATGTTCTTCAGATTATTGTATGCATTAATGATCTTCAGCACATTTTTTGCCTGAAATATGCTTATTGGTGATCTAGATCTTGCTATACCTTCAAAGAACGAAAAAAATACATAAAAGCCAAAATTGTGAAAAATAAACCAAGTTTAAGTAAAAGTAAAAAGCTTTTCTTAATAGGAATATGATTTTACCCACCAATCTTTCATTTTGGAAGAAACATAATAGTCTTATTACACACAATAACATTAACCAGTAGTCCATACTGATTCCTAAAAAATAAAAAAGCAAACTTATATATGATTATAAAGTAACATGTAGTATTACATGCGAACATTATTTAATGCATTAACCATTACATTTCCTTATAAATCGATGAAATAAAAGGCGTGGCCGCTGAATAATGTAATCCGGCTTGTATTTTTCAGATTAGTAGTTTATGTATATTAATAGGCAGTTTTCTGGTTTTCCTGATTGTTCCACTTGATTTCCTTGCAGACCTCGCAAAAGTGTTTTTTGAAAGCTTTCGTAATATGTCTACACAGAATTTTTAAATTAATTTATATTTTTGTGTATTTTTCAAGTTTAATATGGCGAACGAAAATATGTGAAAATATCTTTGAAATAAAAGTTAGAGTTGCTAAATTTTCCTACATTAATGTTTCTGGTCTGTCACCTAAAATTTATTAATCTAAAAATTTAAATTAAAAATAAACATATTTCAGGAGAATATATTGTGTTATATATTCAGTATTATTTGAAATAAACTCAAAAAGAAAAGTTGAAAAAATAAAATGAATTCATAATTTTTGAATCAGTTTATTTTAATTTTATTTTATTTTGTTTATTATAAAATGGTATTTTTTTTAATTTACGATAGCGCCTCTTAAAAAAATTCACGATTTTTTAATTGTCGTGTTAGATAAGCAGGAGTTTATTCGAATAATTTGAGAATATGTATTCATTACAATGATCCTCAAGCTTTAAATTTCAAATTGGCTTTGATATTACATAATTTTAAAATATTGGCTTCATTAAAAGACGTATAAATTTCATTCCTAATCAAGAATTTACTTCAATATGAATATCGATGTTCATTTTTAAAGCTTTGAAATTTAATTTACAGAAAATATTTACATTATAGACTTAAAATTTAATTTTTTTATAATTATGAGCCAAAAATATTTACTGGTTTCAAATGTTTAAGACACTAACTAAAATAAAGAAATTAAATCATATTTGGGAATGTGTCAATATATTTAGCAAAGCTTAATGCTTTTATCTATATTCTTAAAAAGGCATTCAAAAATGCAAATTATTTTTCTCAACTATATCTCATTATAATCATAAAATCTCATGTAAATATTACAAAAAGTACTATATTACAAATATATAGTATAATTTTGATTTAAATTATAGAAAGTATTTTTACTAATTTTCAAGGAAAAATAGTTTGTGATGTATGCAAATTTTATTATAATAATATTTTGTTTAAATTGATTAACATGCAGGTTCTATTTAATAAGATTATCTTCAAAAATGTTAACAAATTCTTATTGAAAGTTACATCAAATAAATATGAAAATATGATGATGAAAATTAACATTCAATAACTGGGTATCGAAGATTGAGATTATTTCTAAATACAGAATAAAATATGTCTTTAAATCTGTTACCTTATGATTTTCACAATATCATAAAAGCTATTTTCCATATTACTTTTAATTCTGTTATAAATAGGGTCATTTTTAGTAAAATTCCTTCAAGGTAATTTTTAAAAGACATTTGAAGATAAATATTTCAACAAGAAAGAAAACGCAAGCAGAATTTTTTACAGGTTGACGATAGAAGCATTCTTGGAATTTAGTTCTCAGAAAACATTTACATATGCAAATTATTATGCTTTAGTATTCTCAAAGCAACTTTCATCTAGATTTTCCAGTTAATGATGTAATTTAAATTCTTAGAATGCTGTTGAATTGAAGTTTACGCACCGTTAAGGTTACAGTTCTTAGCTCGTGTCTCGGCCTTTGAAAATCATTTTGTTTGAAGTTCTGCAGACTATTCGATCATTGTTCAGTTCTCTCACTCGGCTGTTATGTCGTTTCAGATTTACAAACGTTATACTTAACCCACCACCAGTTTTCTTGGTTTGGTTACTTTTATCGAATTACCATTGTTTCTCCTGATTCATTTGTCTGAAAGTATTTCAAGTTTCCTCAATTTATCTGGAAGTGTGTCTTGTCAGGGTCAGAAATCAAATTCGTAAATCACGCTGCTGAACTTTACCAAGAATGATACTGTCCAAAGATTATTGCCTAAATGGCGCTACCGAATAATAGGCTGTTACACTCTAACTCGAGGCGTTACTTATTGTTGCAACTCATCTTTGTTTAGTTGAAGGAAAAGTCTGACACTGGACCGGAATTAGTCAGTTCTTAGTGTAACGATTTGTTGTGCAATTGGGACCACATGAGCTAAGCTTTGAAGT
Organism: Latrodectus hesperus; assembly: GCA_037975125.1. NCBI lineage: Eukaryota > Metazoa > Arthropoda > Arachnida > Araneae > Theridiidae > Latrodectus > Latrodectus hesperus. The sequence continues at coordinate 355,277 of CM075853.1, forward strand.
GTGAAATCAGTAGTTAAATGGTGTAATCGTGACTAAAATAAATTGTTTTATCATGAAGATATCAATTTTCTGATAAGTTAGATTTCTTTGATCAACATTCGAAATCTAATTTAACTTAGTCTAGTATAAGTCTTTAATCTAATTATATAGTTGTTCTTCAAGACACATTTTGCCTCTCTGATAGAAGGGGATTCATTTATAACTTAGTTTTGGAATTATTTTTGACCTAAATTGATGCTGTCTTTTTTATTATGAATATGGTAGAGATGATATTTATGAAATGGATTATTATATAATCGCAATCTAATATGTTATATAGAGAGTATTAACACATTTTTAGAATGATTTTGATTAAGAATTTTAAAAAAGTAAATGTTTTTAAATAAACATTTTTGGCAACAGCTTCTTATTTGAAATGAAAAATATCGTCTGCTACTTTTAAATTTATTCTTCTTTCAAAATGTCGCATGTAAACAAGCTGTGGATTGAGGGATATGTTTTAGCGCTTTCCGAACAGAAATATTCTTATTCCAGAATTCAAAAACGTTGTAAAATGCATGGTATTAAAATTTCTAAATGCAAAATAAGAAACATTATTAATCGGACAGGTAAAAACAGTCAATCATTATTTCTACATGGAAAGAATACTCCAAACGAATATCCGAAAAAAGTGACGTACTGTTTCAAATGTTCCTAAAGTGAAATCGCTGGTAACAAGAGAAAATCCATCAACACAGAAATCAATTGCAAAGCTTTAGATACATCTGTAGCAACAATAAATATAATAATAAATAAAGATTTACAATTTAAAAAAGCTAAAAAACATAATGTTCAGCAACTTTTGCCGAGACATGTGGCTCAACGCAAAACAGTTTGTAGAATCCTGTATGAAAACCATTTAGCAGGAGATAAATGGAAATACAATGTGACCCTTGATGAAGCATGGGTTTACTTAAATGACTGCAACAAAAAGGTCTATTTACTATAGGAAACGAGGAGAAAAAATGTACAAACCTGGTTCCATCAATGTAAAGAAAGTTTCAGTAAGGGGTTTATGATAGTCACACACAGGTTTCTCCTACAATGGGAAATTAAAAATAAAAAGAGTAGAAAAAATGTTAAAATCAACTCATCATACTATCAGAAGAAGGTTTTACGTCCAATATTTACAGAAGAAATTCTACTTCTTTATCCCAAAGACTTTCAAAGAGTGAAACTTCAACAAGACAAAGCTACAAGTCATACTTCGAAAACTACCACAGCATTCCTTGAAAAAATGAAGACTAATACAGGTATTGCATATATACCTTTTCAACATATTCCTCTGAAGTCCCCTGACGTTTCAACTATGGTATTGTGCCTTTGGTCTGTTAAAAAGAGCTCTTTCTAAACGCAAAGCCCACCACGATGAGATGGACTCTGGAAAGTAGTGGAAGAGGAATGGAAAGCAATATCCCTGGAAATTTTATGAAAAGATCTTACTATCATGGAAATCACGAGGCAGACTTATAGTCCAGAAAAGAAGCTATCAGATCGAACATTTAAAAAAATAGTCTTTACATTTTAAACATTAATTAAACGACCCCAAAATCGTTCTAAAAATGTGTTAATACCCTCTGTAAATACGATAAATCTTTTGCTTTTCTGGTATATTCTACTAGCATTAATTCAATAACAATAAATTCTTGTTTATAAGTTGACATACAAGTTTAGTAATATTTATTCATGTCATTAGTTTTGTAAGAGTGAAACTCCAAAGCACGGGCTTCATTTAATTGATTTATTTTCTAAAATTCGTAAAATATGTATAATAGCACCTGCAGCAGTTTACATGAATAGAATAGCCATGTCGGTTATTTTAAATAATATAGTTGGAAGTTTAACCATACTTCATTTAGCATTCTTCTGCAACCTTAAAATTGTTGCTCTAGACTTGTTAAATCCACTACTATAAATTTATGGCCCAGTTTTTACTATGCTAGCATTTTTTTAAATTTTGAAACTTTTGTAAGTTTAAACATAACATTACTAATTTTGGAATTTTTCTTAAAAAATTCAGTTTAAGCTAATGTGTCATTATTATGCTGTCCATCGTGGTCACTGAAATGAATCCTTTAAATCTCATAAAAATGTTTTTAATATTTAGATTACTTGCACATGGGTAGCCATGAAGTAAAACAAAATTCATCTTGGAGAATTTCATTTTATATTTCTTACAATTGTAGTTATGATTTACGAAACATGTATAGCGTTTTGTAAGTCGCAATTATCTATAACTAGTGCGGTCTCCATCCTTTATTCCATCTAAAATATTTGATTTATTTTTATCGTTGGTATAATATTTTAACTGCAATAAAGTTTTAGATTATTATTTTAAATATGCTAAAGAGATTATAATTTTATATTTTCGCAAGTTTTTGAACTATTTAATTTCCAAAACTCATTTGTTTCATTACAATTATAATAATTACTTTATTATTTGTTTCTTTATGTTTTATTTAAGCGCTAATAGCTATTGTTTTCTATTAAATAATTCTAAACTCACTTCTTTAAAATTTTTGTTTTCTGACATTTTGTAAGAACTTATCAAATGTTAGTTTCGTATGTATGATAGTTTTTGTAAGCATTGTAGGTAGTTTCTTTTAATTCGACAAATTAATGATTTTACAATGTAGTACTTGAAAAATCATGAGCAGAATAATGACACGAAAAATTAATGATCAATTCACTTTAGTACAACCTTTTGTTTTATTTGATTGTTATTAAACTTCATTTCTTTCCATTTATTTTTAACTTTTGAAGAGAATTTTTTAAGGAAATATCTGGATTTTTTCTTTTATTTCTTTTTTACTGTGACATATAAATAATTTTACATACAATGTAAATATTTGTGAAGAAAATCAAAAGTTTTGTTCTTAATATTATTTGTTAAGGATGCTAGAATTTTTGTAAATTATTATTTGAAATGAAAAATCATTTCATTTATAACATAAACAAAATTATTATTATTATTATTTTGCATTATCGAATATTGTAAATTAAGATATTTATTTTTACTTATTGAACGTTTTCACAAATAATTGTATTATTTTAAATTAGGAACTTCTATAATTAGTAATCAATGATACATATTATATTGATAGTTGTCAATCAAAATCTTCACTAATAAATCAGATGACCCATTTTACACGCGATTTTCCATTATTTAAGATCTTATAAGGCTGGTGAGAGAAAAATATTAATGGCCAACTTCTATTTTTAATCAAAATGAATACCATTATTTTAGACACCTTCTTATCACTTAAAAAAGTATTTATAAAAAAATTCGATCGCAAAAACTATTTTATTTAGCAAACCTGTAAAGAAAATTTATGCCTCATTCAAAATTATTTACCTTAAATTAAATTTGTTCAATACCAATGAGTATAAAGCTGGAATATTTTAATAAGATATTAAATTAAAAATATGTAAAATTAACTGCTATTGAGACAGTAAAACAAGCATTTTTAATGTGAAAAAAATGATTAAAAAAGGGGTCGCAATATTTATATACATTGTCACAAAATACTTCAAAAACAATTAAACTTTATAAAATATTTATTATGCTTGACAATTTCAAACCATTACTCGAACTATATTCTTTAGCTAAGACAAGAATTAACACAAGTTGCTATAGAAAATTGAGCCTTAATATTTTTCAATAGTTTACATAGAATATATCTGTTGTCAATAAATAAAGGAGACATAGTTTTAAATCGAGAATAAATTTTCATATCTTTCTTGATGTTATCCTTAGTTTGTTTGTCCATCAATTTTGATCCGAAATTGAATTGAGAGTGGGGCTACACAGAGAGAGTAATGAAAATTACCCAAGATATTAATCCCTAGATAATATATAACGTAGATTATATGTTATTTCCAGTTTTTACTGCAATATTTGTAATTAATTTAAATTGTCATTAACGCTGTTTTTTTACTGACTGTAAAATTGCTTATGCCGCTATGCGAATTGTTCTGAAATATTGCTTACTTGAAGAACATGAAAGTTTGTTTATTTTAATCCTTTTAATATTGTCATATATTCTTAACAGCTGGAAATAGTGAAAAAATAGTTATGGTATCGGATCCTCCTTTATTTCTAATATAACCAAAGTAAATAAAAAAGGACATTTTCCAATTTTTGAAAAAGTATTGTTTTTTTTTTCTTTTTTTGCCCATTACAGAGTACTTGTTTACGTTTTTCCCTATAGAAAATACCTTGGAAATTGGATGAAAGGAGTTTCGAATTCAATATACAATAACTTGTTGGCTAAAAAACAAATTCAAGCATTACACGTCTCATTCAATTTTTTATTATCTGATCTATATGTATAACATCATTTCTTGTTGCAAAACAGCGTTTTGCACAAGGCTAAGTAAATAATTAAATTTTCCAAAATAAATTTTCTTCAGGAAGCTAGGTAACCATCTTCCACAGAAAATAACCACCCGTTAGTTTATCGTAAGTAAGATTAAAATTTTATGAAACTATTCACTGAGTTTCTAACAGCTATATATAATTCCAAATAATTAACAAAACTATCATGAAAATGATGATTAATTTAGCTACATGGTTATATTAAGCTTTTTATTTTTTCGATATTATCGATGGTTTTTATTTGTTATCTAGTATAAAAATAGACATATTATATTTAATAGAAAATTTTAATGTTCTGTATATGAAAAATTTGTCTTTGCCAGGAAAAAATTTGCTAATTCTGCCCATTTCTTCAATCTCTGTTATTAAAGTGTCCGTAAACCAGTCTGTAGAAGTAATAAGACAGTACTTTTATTCAGAAGCTGAAACACTCCTTGAGGATGTGAATAGCCATTGAGATCTTTTTCACTTTTCAAAATAGAAAACTTCTAGTTTTATAGATACCACTCTCAAGTAATAATTCACGATGTTGCTTCCCTGCTTTCTACATGCTAACTACTCTGGTTGCTTATTCTGCTCATCAACATCGATGGAGAAAAGATATCCGATGAATCTGACCAACGAAACAGAATCAGTCTGCTAATGATGGTCTGACCTCTCTTTTTCCAGCCCTGGATGTTTTATAGTTTTTCAAATTTTCTGGTCTTACACCATAAAAATACAATTCACTGTTTATAAATCTTCCTGATAGGCAATATGATGTGTATAATTTTATAATGTTAGGACACATCCATTATTAAACATCAAAGTTCCACAAAGAACAAAAAGTACACGAATATATTTTTTCACTTATTACTGCACTTTTGTAGCTGCTGTTAAATCGATACCATAATAGTTTGCAAAATTCTGCTACTAAATTGAATTTAAAGATAAAATTTATTTAATAACCATCTTTTGTAATAGAAATAGAATCTTGTTTACTTCTTGTTTATTTATAGCCTAGGTTGGGCCTTAGCCTGTTGCTCAATATCTCTCCAAACAGCTCTGTACCTGACTTTAATTCTCCATTTGGAGAGCTTTACTGTCTTAAGATCATTCAAGACATTATCAATGTCTTGGCTTGGCTCATTACACATGGGTACCTAACGCAAGATCTTAACTCGGTTATCAAAAATAAATTGCCGCTACATAATTATTCACTTACCTTACGAGATATTTTCTTTTTATGTTAATGAAAATACATAAACTTTACTCTTGTATATTTTATATTGTGTATTTAAACTAAAAATTTACGTATAACAAGTCAAAATATGGATTTTAACATGTAAGAATATTTATATATTCCAAGCAAAATCAAAATTTAATCAGTCTTTTAATTTACATAAATTATAATAGCAAATATTAAAATAATTTCGAGTATTTCACATTTATGTTGGATTAACCAGCTAATGTCAAAAATATTTAATCTGATTTTTGTGAAGAAAAGTAGCATTAACAAAAATCATCATTGATAAAAAAAAAATTGCTCATGTGAATTTATGACATGCAAACAAATAAATTAAACATGACAAGGTAAAATCACGTATTAAATTAAAGCAATGAAAAATGAATGCACTCTTTATAAATTCCTATCAAACAATCAAGCTCATCTTCAACGAAGCATTTGCATCCTACAACTTCTGCGTGGGGCACCGCGTCTGAAATGCCTTTGTTTACCATCAGACTAAGATTTCCTCATTTTCCGATTCTGACAACCTTCGAGCGTGGGACAGCACCTTGAAGGTCGCCAAATGGCTTGTTTTTATTTCTAATTCGGCTTTGATTTTTTTCCTCTTCCTTTTAACTTAGTATGCCCATCCGATCCCACATACGCCCAGCAGGCCTTTAACTCAAACGCGTAGGAATGGAAGTATCTACTTCTCAACGGTACTCTTTCGTTTTTGCACCCTTATTTGCTTATTTTTTTGTCTCTTTGAATCGTTAATGATCCAAAAACTTTCACGCACATACGAAAAACCTATTCTTGAAATCTTTTGATCATAAATATTCAAGTCAAAAAGCCTTCATATCGCATCATTTGCATTTAATTCGAATTTTTAAGGAAACGAGAAGTAGTTTGTCTGTGTAAAATATTGTTATAGAAAAAAAAGGAAATTTAAAATAAATTTAGCTGAATGTGTGAACTAAATGTTATTTGCAAAAATAGAATATACCACAAATTCAAACTCAATTCAATTTTATGTGTCAATTATAGCAAACCAGGCCCAATTGAAAACGTGTATATAGCTTTCAGCGAAAAATAGCGATTTAGAATAATAATCAAAGAGCGGTCATATTAAGTGCCTCACTTTCAACGAGGGCAGGAAAACTTTCGTCACCTGCACCAAGTGCCAAAATCATCAGGCTTCTCCTGAGCATCTTTTGGATTGCATGGGTCTCTCTAGGGAGGATCTCTTTAGCAATCCTCTTTCAGTCTTCGACTTCCTTACAGTCAACGAACTTGTGGATCTAGTCTGACTCCGTCAGACATGGAGGATAAGCAACAACAACAACAACAGAATAATAATAATTATTATTTCAAGAACATTTACTATTTATTCAGATTTATTTAAAATTCAAAACTTTACACCACGAAATAATATCTCACGTATGGATCAGCTAAAAACAAATCGAACACTTGGCTAAAAGCATGTTCGAAAGATTCAAATTAGAGTATACGATCACCAAGAAAAATATTCTGTAAGTTTAAAGTTAAAATTTATAGGCACCAATTAAGTGCTTATAATTTGGATTAATAACTACTATTAAGTTAAGTTACTATTTTTAAGCATAACAGTATTAGTCAAAACTTGTAAGTTCTATAAATTTTTGTACAAATAATTGATAATTTAAAAAATAAAATTAGGAAGAATATACATGGCTTATATTACGTTAATCATTAAATACTTTAACTAAAATCATTTCACAAGAATTATTTTATTAATTCTTACAGTAAATAGTCTGTAAAATATTATCATTTTCACGAATTTAACATTTATTAATTGTAATATTCAATTAGCTTTTAACCTCATTTACGATAATCATTTGTAAAATATTAATCAAATAGGATTTCATGTAACGTATTTTGCTGATTTCGTGGCTTATGTTTTTCTTATTCTGCTATAATACTAACTGCTGTTTGCTAAAAGCAATTAATCTCTACTGTATTTCAAATATTCTCACCTGAATTCAAGAAAATTTTATGTATGTGTGTCGCGTGCTCGCCAATTTGAAAAAAGCTCATCATTCTAACGCAAATAATCAATTCAACAGCTTTCCCATGAATCGTATAAAACTAAGAATCGGAAGAAATTTTGATTCGTCTTAAAATAAATGAAATTCTTCAAAGCAATATTTGATTCATCATAATTTTAAATATTGCTTACATTTTATAAGGCTTTTTGTAAATATTATTTTATTATTATATGAAAAGCTGCCCCTTAATAGTTCTTGTAAAGGAATTACAGATGTGATCGTAAGCAAATAACATATAATTTATAATGTAAGAGAGACTATTCACTTTAAATTATAATGATTTTCCACTTTAAGCAATATTCAATAATTTTAAAAGATAAGTTTGATTATTGTTCCTTAATTAAGTGTCCAGTATTATAATAATTGTGTGATATTTCAATGCGTTCAGGCATTAAACACCGAAAATATGAAATAAATAATTTTTATTTAAGAAATATTAAATATGAACCCGTACGGTCTGATATCAAAAATCAAAGCTATTTGTGACTTTCCGATTTGCTCGTTTTGGAACTAGCTTTCAAAAAACGAAAAATGTGGAAAGAAATATCCATGATTAATTATTTTAATACTGTGCCTTCTTGATTATGAAAAACACAAAAAATTAACGAAATAAAATAGTCGATACTAGATTTTTTTTTTGAAAAATAATTAGTTACTAGTTTAACTCGCTTTGCAAACTAGTGTTTAAGAAGAAAAATGTGGAAAAATCTTCAAAATTAATCATTTTGACAATATACCTTCTTGATTATTAAAAACTCAGAAATATTAACGACATAAAATAGTCGATAATAGTATTTTTTTTTGAAAAATATATATAGTTACTAGTTTAACTTGCTTTGCAAACTAGTGTTTAAGAAGAAGAAAAATGTGGAAAAATCTTCAAGATTAATCATTTTAACAGTATATCTTCTTGATTATGAAAAACTCAGAAAATTAACGACATAAAATAGTCGATAATAGTTTTTTTTTTTGAAAAAAATATATAGTTACTAAACTTGCTATGTAAACTAGTGTTTAAGAAGAAGAAAAATGTGGAAAAATCTCCAAGATTAATCATTTTAACAGTATATCTTCTTGATTATGAAAAACTCAGAAAATTAACGAAATAAAATAGATATTCTAAGCTTTTTTTTTTTTTGAAAAAAAAATTAGTTGCCATTATGCAATCGCAGTTATTACATCTATCAAAATAATAAAATTTAAAAATGCAAACAATAACAATAAATAACATTTGAATCATCAGTTTATTTTATGAGAAGTGTAATCGTTATTTTTCATGTGTGTAAATAATAATACTTTTAAGGACCGTTTATTTAAGAGATGGTCATATATATATATGTATGTATATGTATATATATATATATATATGGATATAAAAAATTATGCAGTATTTAAAATCATGTTTAAACATTTAAAATGAACAATAAGCGATAAAGTATCTGTTCTTTAAATTTAAAAAAGCATCATAATTCATAAACAGTTCTCTCAATTCATTTTAGAAATACAATCGTTTGAAAGCTTAAAAATATTGATAGCATTTTATAGGAATACCATAAATGTTCTGATGATGTTTTCAAACACAGGTGTTTTTGAAACAATCCAATAGCGGCTGCAGTGCCGATACATTGTATCAAGGCGATGCTACTGTGATACGCGTTAAACGAGTAGTAGTACTTGACCTTGTGAGTGATATAGTACTCATAGTCTCATTCCCGTTCCACTTTACAAAACGTTTCTTTAAAACCAAATAGCTAAATTTTGAACTTTTTGATTCATAAATTTCTGCGACATTTATTTCCTGAAAGTACTTGAAAAACTCAACTTATGGACTTTGTAAAGTAATGTCTAAACATAAAGTAAATTTGGTGCTACATAATTTTTTATGTATCCTGAGTTATTTTATTATATAAAAAGCAGCTTAATAAATTTTTAATATCTATACATTTGTCATGAAATTATTGCTTCTTTACATACCTGTATTTTTATGATATTTAAATATAAAAATTTATGTAGTGCAATTGTATGAAATGATAATCGAATATTTATATGAATATAAATATGCTTTAAAATTGTAGTTTTATAAACATTAAAAAAATAGTTTAGATTTTCAAAAATAATTTTTATTCTGTGACCATAAATATCAAAATAAAGAACAAAACGTTTTATAGAATATAGCTAAATATAGTATACAACTTTGTATCAAAAAACAACTTAAAAAAATATTTTGCTGGAAAAAAAAAGGAATAAGCATTTCTTTTCTCATTTAACGCAAGATAAACACTATATTTATAAGGTATCATTTTAAACATATTATTATCTTACTTTTTCATGGATCTTCTGTAATGCGTTCTTTAATGATAATAAGTAACCACTTTTGTGCTTAGTTTAAAAAGAAGGGTTTATTTTAGAATTAATGTTTCTCAAAATAAAAACTTCGTTTTGAGGGCGGAAAACTGCGGCATGTGTTCTTATTCCTTGTTTTGCTTTTTCTCCCGCAGAACTGATTCTTCCCTCCATGTTGACTCGGAGAGGCAGGGAACCAGCACCTCAACTCAACCCACTCGCTGACGTTGGTTATTGGCCGCCTACGGCAGGATACCGAAACTAGGAATGCTTACCTCACAGATCGGAATAGAACGACTGCCATTCTGCCAGCAACTGGGTGCACGACAACAAGCTGTTTCGCTGAGGGAACTCGCAACTAGAAAATCAGGACTTGTTGCGAGTTCTGTTTTCTGCCTCTGGGTTTGTAGACGACCCCGCGATGTGCTACGAGAAGCAAGTGTAGCGGCTTTTTAAAGTCTCGTCTTTCATGTTCCTTCTTCCTAACCGTCATCAATAATGCTATCATCCGTGATTCTGAACCTGATTAACCTTTAAAATATCCGGGACGAAAGAGTTAATGGAATTTGGTGTTCTTCTCTATGCTCTTCATTTTACCCCCATCTTCGATTTCGCATCAATGTCTTTGGTTTAGAATGTTCCATCAGCTGACATTGGATTAATACATTTTCTGAAATAAAATAATCAGTTGTGCTGTTAGTGATTTCATTAAACAAATTCTGCCAAAAGTAGGGAAATTAAATCGAGCTTAACAAGAAAAAGCATTTAACTTTTACTATTTAAACGATCTGATTGCTTAAAAAAATATGACCGTATGTGAGCATTTGGAAAGGAATATATATTTACAAAGAAACTTCCAACTTTTATATACGTTGGTGCATTGGATAACTATTCTTATTTCTTCGCATTACCAATCAAAAGCATTTATTACATATTTAATGTTACAAAATTTTTGAAACTCTTCAAACTGGTGCTTTTAAGAAATATCATCTATGTACTGTCCAATTTTTAAACGTGTTTACATGATTTCTTTGTTATTGTGTGAATAACTAAAAGTTTCTTCAAGTTCTGACTCTATCCGTGTTCCTTCCATAATCGAATTGCATTTCTTTTAATTCAAAATGGCTTTCCGTGGTGGTAAAAGAAAAGACGTTAAGAAGCAATCCTACTATGTGTGGTTTCTAGGTGCTAAAGAAAGCAAAGGATTACGGGGAGAGGAATACATTAGGCCTGTTCTGAGACACTTAGTAGACAAGGAACGTGAACTCGAACCAATGAAAGTGACTTTACAAGTGAGTAATAAAGGCATCAAAATAATTCAGAATGTTCCCCGAAAGAATAATAAGGGCAAAACGGAACAAATCAAACACTTCATACCACACCATGCTATCACATGCGTGATGCAAGAATCTAAGCCTAATGATGACGTTGTGTGCTGCATTTTGCTCATTTACAACCCTCTGACAAAGTGTCCGGTGCACGTCCATGCTTATCGATGTGATTCGGTAGAGACGGCCTGCACTTTGCGCTCTCAGCTGCAGATTTTGATAGACAGGCCAGAAAATCAGAAAAAATTTCGTGAGATTGAAAACAGGCTGGCGGCGAAAGGCCTTTTACCATCCAGAGGAGTCAGTTCTGATGGCAGATCTACAAGAACTGATGGTTCTGACAGAACAGAAGATTCTGGAGGTATGTATATTTTTTCTGTAAGTGTAAATAAGAATTAAAAATTTTTAAATTTTTCCTAAGTCTGTGAATTATTATTCCAAATCAAAAAACAATAATAACGAAATTTCTCCAAAAATGTTAACTCTTTTCTAATTCTGAGTTTGCAAATAAATGAATATCAAAATATTTATTAAAATTGTAAACAATTGATTAAATTTAAAATGGATTAAATTTTTAGATTGTTTCTAATAGATTTACTCTGTTCTACATTATTATCATAGTTCTTTTCTTTAATTATTTTGTTCATCCATTATGAAAATTACTGAGAAATTTCAATCAGCGTAAATTTATTTGAAGTGGTCAAATTTTTATTTATTCCGAATTTATTTTATAGGCTTCACTTTAATTATTCTTCACATCAAGACTGTCAGAATTATGTAATTAATAGAATTAATGTCCTAATTTGATTGTACATTAGCTGTAGGGAAATATTTTAGCATATGAATAATTCTTTGCCTTTATTCATAAATGTAAGCTGAAATAGTATTATTCGAATTTTTTTTATTACTTTTATGAACCAATTCTTAAACTGGTTGTTTGACAGCTCATTAAAGCAGCATATACCATTCCTTTATGTATTATCATCCCCAAACACAACAATGTATAAACACTATTTTTTAGAATACCTAATATAAATGTCTTTAGTATTCAACTTTTTATTCCTACATTAGCTTTTATATACTTCATTAGTGATGATTAAAATTCCTTCCTCTTAACAATATCTTTAAAAAATTTAATAAAAAGATATCCTGTTGAAACGAAAATTCTGAAATGCGTTTAGACAATTAAACAAAATCCCATCTCACTCAGCACAAAGCGTCATCAATCCTTCAACTTTTTAAGCCATGTCTCATTGTTTTAATCTTTATCTACTTTAAGTTATGTGTTTTTACAGTTCAGTAGTTTCTTTCTGAAACTTCCTGATCTCGTCGAACATTTTCAGTCCCTCAGAAGTTCAGTTTCCGATCTGATCTAATTGGCATGTGTCAAGCGCTCTTCAGATGTGGGGGTGATAGTTAACAATGCCCACGTTTCACTCCTTGCAGCTAGTGTTAAATTTAGAGCCTGGACCAACGCTAGACTGCACCAACGTGCGCACGAGCGCAGCTTGAGAGCGTAACTGATTAGATAAAGCTCTGTCCACCGACAGGCCATTGTTCTAAAAGCAGAACAGAATCGGCTCAGACGCTTTCCTCGGGACGCTGATCATGAGTGGCAAGAGCTGGAGGCCTTCACCACACGGAAAATATCCCTCGGATATCCATCCTTCCTGATTTAGTTTGCTTGGGAAATCGACTCTTTCGGAAGAAAATAGTTTGGAATCGGTTCAGAACACAGCAATGTGGTGTTCTTCGAGAAAGATTCGTGTTCTGGGTGACTTATTTCTTTTAGAAGTTTATTGATCCACTGTTACTAATGATCTGATTCGGTGTTAACTATCAATTGAATATGTTTTGCTTCTGTTGATATTTCACTGGATTTGTGATCCTTATTTAGCAGTACGTTAATAGTTTTTGGAAACTTTAGAAGAATCTTTTGTTCCCCAGTCATCATTCACTTACAAATTTCCATAGTGTGAGTTGATCTCAAAATAAGAATAAAAATATCTCTGGACTGGGATTTGTAAAAATATATCAATATTGTGCATATTTTTATGAAGTATGCACATCTGTTGGGATGAATGCTCAGGGAATTTCTAGTTTACAGTCTTTACAACCTTTAAATATATAATTATATGTTATAAAAAGTCTCTCTGGAATGAAAATAAAGTGGAAAATAAAAAGAACATAATCACATTTTCCAGTCGTTGTATTATCCATTATTGGATGCCAAAAGTTATTCCGGTTTATTATGGTCTAATGATAGGAACGTTTACTTTAGAATCTAAAATCCTTCTTGGTTCGATCCATTCTTGAATTTAGGGAGACTTCTTTAACCTTATAATTCCTTTTGTATTCCTTTCTGTAGAATATGCAAGTACTCACTACCAACGAGAAATCTTTCTTGGAGGCCAACAATGCAATGGATGTTTATAACATCATCACAATTTCTGGCTGTTAAGTTACCCATTACACAGTGTTAAAAACTTTTTATAAGAATCAAAATTACGCAATAGAAATTAACTATTCCAATACGTTTGAGCAATACTAATAATGTTTTCTTTTGAAGAAAATTCAAAATAAAAATAATAAATATTAGTCGATTAGAATTTTATTTAATATCAACAAGCAGATTTTTTGTAAAAGTTTATTATCGTATCAAAAAGTTCATCATATATTCATTACTTAGAATTTATTGTTGTCAAAAATTTAAATTAGAATTTAAATTGAAGTAAAATAATCTAATATTTTTACTAGAAACAATTAAAATCTGCAAGAAAAAAGAAGAATTTATAGAATAAGGACTAAATTAAAAATACTATAAAATGACATAAAATTTAAAAGCTTTTACAAATAATATGAATTATTCTATAAAGCTTTATCTGCTAATAATTATGTATTAGTGGTCAGAGTAATTTTGATATTCTTATATTTTCCTTTTTTATGGACTTAAAAGACTTCAAACTTTAAGAGTTTTTATACTTATTAAATGAAAGCAATATTTCATAATCGAAAGTAGGTTAAAAACTCAAAGTGAAACCCTAAAACAGGATTAATTGAAATCTATTCTATTTAAGAAATTCTGCTTTAACACTCTTAAAGAATATTGTGATTTTTCATGGATACTTGGACATAAGAAATAATTCTTCATTTAACTTCAACGTAAAGTTTAATTCATATATAGGCATTTTTAAAGATATTATTTAAAAAAAAGAAGAGAAAAATCCACAGAAAATATTTATGGAATGAAAATAAAAAATGCTTAGATCACGTATTGCGGAAAGCGTGGTCATAATATTATACAGAATAATTTAAATAAATTCAAAATTTGCAAAATTACCAATATATCAAAATTTTATTTGATGTGTGCCTTTTACACTTCTGCGATATTTTGTTTTGCAACAATTTTTGAAATATTTTCCACTCGAAAAGTATTCCTGACATTCAATCAATGTTGCAACAATGACACCGGTTCTAAATGAGCATGCCAAAATCTGATATCTTGATGCCAGCTGAAGAAGGAGTTGAATAAAATAAAATTGTGATTAATACAGTAAAGAAAATAATTATATCAATAAGTAGTTTTTAATTAAGAGAGTAGTAGTCTTAAGAACTGAGAAATAGACTCTTCACATAATAAATCACTCTTCTCATTCTTCGGGAAAATTGCTGCGCCAACATGAAAGTACTAGACTGTGCAAGAACTTGAAGCAACATTTTTGCATTTTTACTTTTTATTGAATATTTCATTGATTATTTAAGGTATGTATCTGTATGATTTTTCAATGAAGCATAGATGTCTTAGATTAACTTTTTATTGTTCAGAATACATATATCAGGAATTAAACCAATGAACCTCTCAGAATTGAGCAAATGATTTCATTTTTTCGAAATCATTTGCTTTCGAAATCACCACCTCGCTTTGCTCCAATGCACATGTCATTTGGAAAGAGCGAAATAAAAACTTTCCACTTCCCATTCATGTGTCAAAGCACATGTCCTTCGTGACACCTTTGCAGCATTACCACCTGGAGGCGAGGAAGCTCTGACCCATTCCCCAGCAGAAAGTAGCCATTACCATTCAAATAAATTCAGTCCAGCACATTTACTGTAATGACCATTACCCAGATATGAGCTTCCGTTCCGAAATCCACTTTCAGATTAGCATATTTATGTTTGCGCCACTAAATTTGCTCCAGAAATCAATTTGGGAAAGTAAATACTTCTCACACATATATCCACCGAGTTGGCCTGCATATATCGAGTTGTTCGGGGATATTTTATGGTATTTCTTCGTGCTAAAAAATGAAAGAAAATAAAAAAAAGAAAATTTTGGGTTGGGCGTAAACTTGTTTTGTCACCTATGGCCTTTACAGTTTGAAATGTTCGATTTGCTTACTCAGAGATTTTTTTGCTTTGTACTTCCTTTTGGAAGGACGAATTTTCTCACAAAAACAAACATGGAAATAAAAAGAAAGGAAATGCATTTAATTTATTCAAAAATATTTCAAACTAGAGAATTTTTCTTATAAGAAATATTTGTAAGGTTCTAAACTCTTTGATTCAAATATTAATTTAGAAAACTATTCATTTATCTATACATTTCGTATGCTCATGGTTTTAAAAATTATGTTGTAAATAAAATAATATAAGATTATGAAGAAATTTAAAATGTTTTGAACTGTTATTTTTAAGGGATATTTAATCTAACTTTTTATATTATTCTTATATATGAAAATATGTGTTATGTAATGTATTATTACATAATAATAATATTTATTATATTTATATAATACGTTATTTTAGTGCGTAAAAATCTCTCTTGAATCTGAGAAAAAAAATAGGTATTTTAAAAAAGTATTTTTACAATATTTGAATATACTAATAAGAGAAATATGTTCCTGATATAAAAAATATTCATTAAATGTTAATTTTTATGATCTTATAAATAATCTAAAACTTTTTCATTTATTAAATTAAGAATATCATATCATTGGTTAAATTAATAGTATCATAGCATAGCACAATAATATTAGGGGTTTAAAATCTTGCTATTAAAATTAATCTTCAAGTATTTCACTTTCCTAACATCCATAAATAAAACACATTTTGGAAATTTAAATTGCATTGTTCTATTTTTCTTAAATGCACACACATACAAATAGTTTTTTTTCTCATATTTTAAATCCTGTTAACAACTAAAACATTTTAATGAAAGTTTTAAGCCTTATTAAACATACTTGTTTTTACTTGCATCTAAAATCATTGGTAATCTTAAATTTAAAAAGTTTATTAACACTATTAATGGCAGATCATACTAGATAATTAACTTCTATTAAAGCAAAATAGTTGATACAATTAAGAAACAAATATAGTTAATATGGTTTTAAAACAAAAATTATATTTATCTAAACATGAAAGCCAAAATAAACACTCCTATGGTGTGCGAAAGTTGTGAGGTTTTTATACTATCATTATCATATTATTAGATTAGTTTTCATGAAAAGCTATAATATTTAAAACTACCAGCATATAAGTTTTATTGCGATACAATTTTCCTTATTTTTTGTATGCAATTAAAATAATGCAAATTATAAATGAGAGAATTAAATCGATATATTAAATTACTTTCCTTCAAGCATTTAATCTTATCTTTTGTGATATTGGTATGGTAAAATGTATATCATTTTACTTCATTATACATTTTGATTGCAATTTTTTCTGTGTATATTATTGAATCAATTAAGTTACAAAATAAAGAATGACACCAATTTTCAGATATGTACAATCATACAAAATTATGATTTTAATTTATTCATGCTGATTTATGAAGGGAATTATCTAGTAGCGCCTATCAAGTGTCTGGATAAGATGCATTAAGATTGATGGATTGATTAAAATCAGATTGACCTGAAACTTATGCATAAAAAAATTCCTCCGAATGGAATGGCTTCTTTCTCCGTTTTTATTGAGGATTCTGTATGCAGACTCGCTCCGTTTCGCTTCAGGAAATGCTTTCCTTTCGCACACCCCCTCCCCTTGTCTCGATTGGATGGAAGTACAAAATGAAGGGTCATTAAAAAATGATATTTGTGCATTTGGGAAGGCGAGAAAGTGATTAACCCACATCCCTAAGCACCTGACTGAATTCGTGTTTCCTTTATTAAATGCAAAATAGTCGCGATTGTCCTTTTTATGAATAGTTTTATTTGTTAAATAACGATATTTGCGCGCAAAGCAGTTTATTTGTTTGAATCTCATTAGAGTGAAAGCAATGTAAAATCTTTAATTGATTTCCGTAAATACAAGCACCAATCGCATCCATCTTCTATTATAGTTCAAATCTTTTGTAAAAATCTTTAAATAATTAGAACCAAAATTAATGCATTTGACTGCCACTAAGGAAAACAACCAGTTTCATTTTCTGCCTGTACAGATATTTCTGAAAACATTTTGTATAAGGAGAATCAAAATTGATGCAATTGTCTCCTGTTGAAAAAAAACAGTCAAGTTCAACTTTCTGCCTTTATAAATATTTCTGAAAATATTTTGCATTGTAAGAATCAAAATGAAAACATTTGATTTAAGTTGAGGAAAATAGTCACATTCCATTTACTGTCTATAGGTATTTATGAGAACATTTTGAACAATTGGAACCAAAATAAGTACTGTTTATCTTTGTCAATGCAAATATGTCAGGAATTTCTACTTTTTATCTTTGTAAAGCTTTTTAAAACAATTTGGATAATCAGAACCAAAATAAATACAGTTTTTTCTAGTTAATGCTTTTAGTCATGGTTTTGTTTTCTGTTGTATTCCAATGTTTTTCAAAAGGTTTTGTAAAATAACTTAAATAGAAAAGTTCATTCTCATTCATGCAAATAGACATGATTTTCTACTTTATGTTTGGAGAAATATTTTTCCAAAAATTTTGTATAGTGGGTATCAAAATAGATATAGTTGATGCAAATAGTCTAAATTTCCACTTTCTTCTGTCGAAGTTTTTTCAAAGAAATTTTTTCACCCTGAAATCTAAAATAAATATAGTTGACTTTCCTAAATGCCATCACTTGTGATAATCACTGCAGTTGACTCCCACCAATGCAACCCGTCAATAATTTAAACTTTGATGTAGAACGATATCAAAATTAAATTTTCATATTGATAATCAATACAATTGACCCCGTTGAGTCGCCAAAGAAAAGGCAGTTTATAGGTTCTTCAGAAAAAACCACGTAAATGGATATTTTATTAACAAATGTTAGTTGCAGAATTAATAAGTTACCTACGATTTCTTGTTAATCAAACGAAAAGTTATATTTCTCGTTCTATTTTTATCACTTAAGAATTTATAAAAGTTTAGTAAATATTTTAGTTTTTCTTTCAATTGTTGTTAAGTTTAAAACCAGTCTTTAAGAATGATGTAACAAGTTATTTAAATCAATAGTTATATCATAAATTGAAGGACATTTAAATGATAAAATTTTAGTGTAAGGTTATTTTCAAAAATGTTTTGAAACGTAGAGTTACATACGATTTTGAAAATAAATACATTCATCATATTGGATATTATGATATGCGTTTATGATGCAAAAATATGCATGTATTTTAGATATTTTTTAAAAAATATATAATTTAGTTTGAGCAGTTTTTAATTTTTGCCAATCTTAATCCAAAATTCTCATTAGAAACAATATTGATTTCATTTTCGAATTTGTACCATCACTCTGCTGAAATTGAGAAATATATTTTTAGTTCCTTTATATGCTATAAATGAATGTTACATGTTTGCTCCAGTAAAACAAATTTTCAACATAGTTTTATAATTTTATTACTGGTTGTTAATTTTTTCTGTCCAATCAGAGCTCAATAAGCTCGAATATAAGAAGCTTTTATTGCTCAATTTAGCTCTTAATCACCTGTTCAAAGTCAATGCTCTTATTGGAGATATTAAATTGTGTAATAACATTTGGTATTTACAGCATGTTTTTGTATGTTTCAACCCACATTCAGACCTTAAAAATACACCAAGTTCAAGGTTACACGAGTTCTATTATTCATTAACAATTTTTTCCTTCTTTTGTACTTTAATTACTCGTTATTATTCTGATAATTATATTCTAACAACAATTCAATAAAATTTTACCTGAGTAAAAAAAAAAATTTTATCATCGTGATGTAAATTTTGTCAAGTTTTATAAATTTTTCTTCTAAACTAAAAAAATATTTATAGAATTATTGTTTTTTAGATACAATGTATGTTTAATCTTATATGTTCTTTTTGAAATCTTTGTATGTTCCTCTAATTTTATTGAATTTTATTATTATTTATTTAAGTTTCGCAAAATTTTATCAATTTCTTTGAATATTTCTTAATTTTTTTGTCTATTTTCTTTATTTTGATTAAATTTTGATAATATTATCTTTTATAATTTAAAATTTAGGGAATATGTTTAGTTTAAAATTTCATTTATATAATAGAAAATATTAAAAACAGTATCTTAATTAAATAAACTTGAAAAATTTAAAAGATAAATTTCCATTACGAGTAAAGGCATTATTTCCTTATATATTCTTTTAAAAGGAAATAGTAAATCTGAGTTGGCTAGGTCTTATAAGATTGTGATAAAGATTTTTTTAATATCAATTTAGAATAGATGTGTTAAAATTTATTTTGAAAAATTTTAAAAATAATACAAATATTTTAGCACTAGTCACTTAATAATCTCACACAAATGAATCAATCAATAGATTTTTATCTAAACTATAGACATCTTGTTTTAAATATATGAATAATTCTGTTTTATAAGAGCTTTTAAACGGATGTCATATTTTTAAACGTAAGAAAATTTAATGCCTTATAAAAGCTCTTAATTATTTTATAAGTTTATTTCTGCTTATATAAAAAGGCGATTCCTTCCTTTAAATTGCCTTCATTTTTCTTATGCTTATTATAATTTTTATTAATTCCTACCACATTTTACAAAGGCAATGAATATTATCAGATTATTTGCTTGTAGTTAAAGTTGTAGTAAATGTTCAAAATAAAAAATATTAATCAGAAAAACTTATGGTGAGTAATTAGCTCAAATGGTGAGCCGCACGAGTTTGTCCTTACACGGTAAAATAGGAGGCGGGATTATGAATACGAAATGGGCTCTCGACAACTATGTGTTGTCACGTTGCTTGAAAAGAACACAATAAAGCTTAAGAGATGTTGAAAGGTCACGTGACAACCTCTGAAGAAGATTGTTCCTTGGGGGAGTGAGGTCAGGAATGCGGAGTTGGGGCGTTAACGTCTAAAGCTATGTTGGTTCCTGTATTAATCCCCGTAGATTGTTTCGTTGTAGGCATATTTATTTATTTATTTTGCGACAAGGACCTTACAACTTTAACCTAATTTTGACTTCACAATTTAAGTTTCCTTATCAACATGAATGAATTTATTTTGTAAGAACGGCTGACTGCAATAACTAAATTGAATTTTTTAGAATGTTCTTGAAGGTGCACATGTGATAAGAGTTGATTCTCCATATCTAGCAAAATTTTAAACCAGATTAAAAAAACATACATTTCACAACTCATCTGGCCAATAGACAAGAAACACTGTTAAAAACTGTTAGAACTAGCTCATCAAATGTGCGCTATTTTTATATAGACTGTCGTCTAATTTAATATAGACCGAAGAAACTTAATTCTAAAAATAACGAATTGTAAGGCTGTTACGAATCTTTCTGCTTTTTTTAAACATTTTATTGGATAGCGCAATAAAACTTTGCTATTCAAATAAATTTGAACTACATGTGAAAGTTAACTTTTTATTGTTTATGTCACTGCAAAGTTAATCAAAGATCTATACATAACTTATAGTTTAATTTAAACTCAATAAATTTTAGTTTAATTTAAATTTAGTTGTAAATTTTAGTCAATCTCTTGAAAAGTGGCGATATAAAGAGGAGTTAAAAAACAACAACAGGGATATAAGCAGGCTGTCAACTTAAGTTTAAATCTCATGTACTTACTGCATAATTGTACTTCATTTATATCTAAGAGTAAATTATATTAACAATGTTACTCTTTAATTAGTAACAACTTTTAAAAATTGTAAGAATATCATTTTAGTATTATTATACAAACAAAGATTAAAAAAGTTCCAAAAAGAAAAACAGATCTAAATATGAAATTAATCGTTCTGTTTTCAACAATTCTTTAACATATTTCTTATGAATTAGATTGAAATAATTTTCATACATGTTAATATATTTTAATTTTTGAAAATAGTTTTTATCTCTAATCAGTTTTTAGGTGTTTTTTTTTAAAAATTCCCCTTTTAATTGTTTTGATTAATAATTAAAATAATTAAATGTATAGTATTATTTTTGTGTGTTTTTGACTTATTTATTGGATTATATATATATATATATATATATATATATATATATATATATATATATATATATATATATATATATATATATATGTATATATATATATATATATATATATATATATATATATATATATATATATATATATATATATATATATATATATATGTATATATATATGTAAATATATATATATATATATATATATATATATATATATATATATATATATATATATATATATACATACTATATATATATATATATATATATATATATATATATATATATATATATATATATATATATATATATATATATATACATATATATATATATATATATATATATATATATATATATATATATATATATATATATATATATATATATATATATATATATATATATATACAATTTAAAATTGTATCTAATTAACAATATTATACCAATAAACTTTAAAACTATAATCTAAGTTATCTAAGCTGTATAAGTTAATTTCTTCTTCAAAATTTTTTTCTTCTTCAAAATGTAACGAATTTAAATTAATAATGCAATAAGATTTTTTGTCATCTGAAGAGCAAAGTATGTTTTTCTTCTCAGAACGTCTTGCGATTATCTAGTAGAATCAACCACTTGCTTAAATAAGAAGCAAAACAAATATTACTTTATATAATCCATGGAATAGAAACAGGAAGTTCGTCAATTATATTCACTAATGGTATTCCTTCAACAGATCTTTTCTTCAACCAGGAATCCTTGAATTCATTTTCTTTTTCACACAATGCATATTTTATTCGCTTAATCTCTGAAGTTGGCGGCATTGATGTGTGCTCAAAGGATTAAATAAGCAAAACTTCATTATGTTTCTAACAGAGCGACAAACGTCACTCACTGGAACTAAGTACTAATTGTTGCTTGGAAAGAAATGGAATTATTTTCTAAGAAATTCTGAATAATTTAAACAGTGTGCAGTTTGCAAGAATGCATATGGCAGTTATTATAGGCTTATTTTGCAAACAAAATGTACGCGACTCTGGCCAACGAAAAAAGATAGCAAAACAATCGAAAAAATCTGCTTTGTAAATAAACGCAGTGCACAAAAGTAAACTGTATGAACCATTTAAGGGAATTAATTGGACGAATAGGAGGAATCACTTGTTCTTTAAGGAAGATTTCAATCATAACTGGGATCGTCATTAAAAAATAGTTTTCGAATTAAAATGTGATGATTTATAAAACAGAATATCTTGAAAATAGTTTCTTTTTTTTCTAGCACCATGGAATTTAATTAGAAATAAATTTGATACACATTCTATGTTAATTATGATTTTAAACACATTTTAATGTTAATTATGAATAAAAACTTTTAGAATCCACAATTTTATTCATGATCTTGTACAGAATTGTGGGTTCTCGAATTCTAATGAGGACCAATAGAGACGAAAGTCATATCAAAACCAATCGTGCATAAAAAAAAAAGAATTTTTTGAACTAATAAGGACCAGCCTTCGAACTGCAGCTTTGGAAGAAAACTGTATACAAAAAATGATGCTTCGTTTATGTTAAATTACTAGTCACGGATCATTTAAAATTGTATAAACTCCTTTTATTCAAAATTAATCTTTAGAAACTATGATATATACCTCCAATTTACATAAATGTAACATTAATAAGACAATTAGAGGAAAAATTTGTGCATTTATGACTAGGTTTATCATATTATTCCATACACGTAAATTGTGTGATTCTTTGTGTTCTTAAATTATCTTCATTTATAACTATTATAAATCATATATTTTCGACAAATATGTATGCTCATATCTCGTTGGTGTTAGGAAGAATTTACTTGAATAGCTCGTGCCAGAAAATTTTATCAGACAAGAAAAAATAAGTTTTCATGCATTTTCCAAATATGATTTATTAAGTGTCTTTGATCACATAGTACTGAAATTTTTAGCATTATTAAGAAAACATTATTAGCGAAAAATTAAAAGCGCTTTTGCTACTATTTTAGAAACGAATAAATCTTTTCGGTTTCCTCATGTAAATCAGTTAAAAGTTTTTTTATGCTTAAAATTTTTATTTATTTTCATGGAAAAACAATGTAAAATCTCGTGACGTTAATGAATACAAATTTGACAGTTGAAAAATCAGAAATTAGCATCATTACTGTCATTTGATTTATATATTAGAACTTTTTTGGTAATTTAAACCTTCAAAAAATAGTAAAAAAAACTTTTTCTCTAATTTGAAGGAAAAGAAATAGAATTATTAAGATTATTAATCCTTACAGAAATTGCAAATATTGAAGCGTATGTATTAATATCATCTTCAAATTAGACTTACAGTTTGTTCCACTCGACTTTATGAATTCTTGGATTTATAGCGAAATTGATCGTCCATGAAGTATAAATAAAACTAACCATTAAATATTTAGAATGTATATTAAATAATTAAAAAGTATATTAAATTAATTATTCTTTTTACTTTTAAAACTGTGAAATCATAACGTAAAAACGTATTTTAAGACTACAAGTTGTCGAAATTGCGAAAACAATGCTTGGAAAGCGTTAAGCATATTCATGTAAAAAGTGAAGTGTCAGTATGACCGATTAAAAACGTAATTTTGAAGACAAAGTTTGGTAGTACAGACAACAACTGGAAATTTACCATAATTGGCCATAGAAACTGATGAAGTTCCAATATTTTAGATATTATAGGCAATAGCAAAATTTTTGTTACGGTATTATTAAATATTTTCAGTCACTCAAAAAAATATTTATAATTTACCTTTTGTGCCCTTGGTAATTTACACTCTTGGCAATTGCCTAATTTACTATCATTTTGAACTGCCAAGCTGAAATTTAACCCAATAACATCCAGAAAAAGAATTATTAGGAATTATATTCCTTAATATTCATTTACATTGGATTTTTAAAATGAGTTAAAATTTGATCACGATCAAAGTTAATTTAAGTAAATTTCTAATTACAATTGTCATTACTTTAATCTTGATCAGAATAAGATCGGTATTGGAACGATATGTAAATTATTTTTAGGGGAATATTCTAAGAACTGTAAAAAGATGCACATAGTTGTTTTAATACATTGTATCTGTGGTAAAATGCGTATCTTCAGAATTTAATTATAAAGTAATTAAATACAATGTTTTTAATGATTTACTGCGTTTTCTGCTTTTTATTTATGTCAGTCATAGAATAATTTAAAAAAGCATCTCTGTTAAATTGTATCGGAATTAAAAGGAAACTCTAATTGAATTAAAGTAATTTGTTGTTGTTAAAAAATAATATTTCTTACTTCTTCTCAAGGAAAAATTTGAGTATAATTTGAGTATTAGTTTAAAAATAAACTCAGATTGTCCAAAATATTGTATTGACAAAGTGTTTTCTCCAGTTATTTTTGTGTTATATAGCAACAAAGATTTTTATAACAGTTTTTTTTAGCTTTTGAATTCTACTGTTAGGCCTTTACTGATTATCAGTTAACAAAAAAAAAGTACCAACTAAATTAAAAGTGACCCAAAATCGACCTTTTTCTTTAAAATTCTTTCTTAGATCACAACTATTCTGTCCACTTCAACCAAGTTAACGAGGATAATTTTGCAAAGAAAATATGACCTAAATATTAATTTTTCATTCTTCAAATTATGGAATATTAAATATTCCATTCGCCAAATATAAACATGACATACAAAAACTTGTTCGACTTCCACGCACTTACCCAGAATTTTCTTTCTTATCTGCATGATGCTCATTTCGTGCAAATTCCTGATTGCACTTGTCACGTAACAACTCAGAAAAGAAAGTAATTTCATTGTAATCTCAAGGTCTAGACACAATCAACAATTAATAAGAGCATTGAATTAAAAATTGAGCACTGTGAGCTACCTAAGGTTTTTTTTTTTCAACTTAACCAGGCCTTATTTCGTTCTATTCTTTCCAGATTTTTAAATCAAAATTTTGTGCTTCTATTTTTAAAACTGATTCTGGAGTTTGAAGTCGGTCATTAACTCAATGTCGCATACATAATACATTTTTTTCTCATGTCATGTCAGAAATTACAAACAGAATCACTGATCCGCAACAAAATCACTTTTTTTAAGTATTTCAATCATTTCAACTAATTTGACGCCTGAAATAGTCGGCGTTCATCCTAATTTACTTTGCATTACAGTTGAGAATGATAAGTTCCACTCTTTGGCGGACCCAGTGTAATTCTAAATATTATTTTCTCATCCAGAAAATGTTATCACGCCAATCCAAATTATGCCCTCAAGCTGGGTGACTCATTTTTTTACCATCCAAGAAATTGCTATGTTCGTGTGGAAAAAAAGGTATCGTGAAAGTGTTTCGTTCTAAATATATGTTTCCAGTTCTTTACTTTATACAGTGTAACAAATAACAGAGTGTATTGTAAGTTCATACACAGCTGTAGAAGATAATAATTATGCCAAGACAACACTTCTAACTTTGATAAAATCCAAAGAGATAATTTTGTATTTTAGTAATAGATTTTTCTCACCATTAGAAAAGATGTTTTCTCGAACTAAATAGGAAAGAAACAATCATTTCAGATGAAGAACTTTTTTTCCTATCGTATAACTTTATTTGTTGAAACCAAATTATAATCCTGTTTTGTAAATGTGTCGCTTTAAGCATGAAACTTTGACTGTAACAGCTGTTTTCAATTATTAAATGTTGAAAAATCGAATTTAAATATCGTTGAACAACATCATAATGACTAATAAATGGTGCATTCTGATTTATTTGGATTATATTAATTGGAAATGTCATTGATATCTGACCTAAATAAATCTTGTAATTTCATTTTTTTAAGTTTGATATTTGTGATTTTCACTTGTTTGCTTATGGGTTTTAAAAGTAACAAAATTTAAAATATCATTTTGAGAAAATTATAGAACATTAGTCTGTTCATTTATTCAAAACAGAATCGTTTTTTTTACTAATCTTTTCTGTAATTATACTATTTTGGCATTGCCACTGGCATTTTCAAAATGTTAACGATGGATATTGATGTTAACTAAAAACAATTTATGCTGCCTTAATTTGATATTTTTGTCATTTCCAATTTTTAGCTAAATAGCATTAATCAAAGTTAATTCTGTAGTTGATTCAAGTCAATGCAATGTTTATTTAACTCAAGTCTTTTATTAGTGCAGGCTCTTTTTTATCCTAAAGACGTAAAATTTAATGTAGAATACGGCTTCAATATGTACCATTCATTTGAAAGTCACAAATTAAATGTATATAAATTTAAGAAATATTTATTTTTTATAAAAAAAACATTTTAAATAATTCTATTTCTAAGAATATATGTTTATCTATAAATTTATTTACGAAGTTCATGAACTCAGAAATAGCATGAAAACAATGAATTCTTAATGTCACAAAATAATTTTTTCCTCCAAATTCTTATGTAATAAATCCAATAATTTGTTTATTTTTCCTGTTTCTATACCATTATGCCTCCTATAAACAATAATGCACATAATCAAGTTTGAATATCAAAATAAAAGGTTCCCCTTAGGACTAGTTTATACAGATAAAAATACAAAATTTCATTTTTCCCGTTAATAAAATTTAACTGCATCACTGTTCATAAAAATAAAAATATTTATAATGAATAACAGTTAAAAATATATTGGATACATGGACCATAATAATTATACAAAATATACCGAAAAATTGCAATTAAGATTTTATTCACTACAACAAGTAAATGATATAAGAAAACTGATGGCATATTTTTAATTTTCCAACACTATATGAAACTTACTCTTTCTTACTCCTAAAACTTTTCTTTGGTCATGAAGTAAAACATTCTTAAATTCTAGATATTTTTATTATTATTGAATGCTACGATGAAACTGACTGAATATTTGGAAATATACACTGCAGGCATTTAATACTGCAATAACAAAATTATTATTTTTTATATAATGTTAACTGGAATGGTACTTAGAAAATTTTTTTGTTAGACATTGTTTTTGGATATGTTATAGCTAATTATTGATGTAAACAATTCACTTCAGTACCTTCCAGGGAAAAGTCACGTTTTTTCAGAGAGTTCTTCGCCAAATTATTAATTTTTTTAAACTAATGATTTCATGCATGCCAAAAAATGCATGATAAAAAATGAGATCGTTTAATTTCTGACAACAAAAAAATTTTGAGTGTGTCATTATTTGCAATTTATAAGAATTAAGTTTGTTTAACCATGAGTATTTTATGCAACATTTAATCGAAATTAGATTGTTTTCTCTAATTTTTAATATCTGTTGATGTAAAATATAATATCGAAATGGGTGCCATTGTAATATGTGTAATAAATCATATCAAGAAGATTATATCCTTGTTCCTTATAACTCACAAAAAGATTGGAATGTTTCTCTTACAAAATCTCATACCGGTTTAAACTAGTTCACTTTCGATTGTCACAGCCTAAAAATATTTTGGAGCCTGCCTTCAATGAGATCCAAAAAAACTGGCCCTGAATCTTCCTTCGATTGGGTCAAAACTTTCCTTGAAGACAAATATAATATCAAAGAAAGAAGTTTTATTTAACCTATAATGTGTGACCACATATTTTTCCTTTTTGTCACCAATATATAGATACAATTATTATTTTGATTGAATAAATATAGTTGTAAAAATAATACTATCATGTTTATGTATAACACATATATAAAACATGAAAACCATATGCCGTATTTTCATACATATATAGATACCATAACATGCTTAGAAACACTCGCTCTCACTTTTTATAAAAAATAATAAAACACGAAAAGAATTTTACTGTTCATCTTTACTAGATTAATCTATTTACATGCAAATTTATTTAAAAGATTTATTTTTTATTGAATTTGTGAAAAAGTTTGTAAATTTAAATAAACACATTTTTTTATTTATATTAATCCAAAGCTTCTAATTATTCTTGCATTTATCATTTTGAATGTGTTAACAGATATATAAGAAGCTTATGCTTAATTTAGATTTCTTTTTAATAAATATTTTTAATCTAATCCGCTGCATTTATTTTGTCGCTTGGTTTCTAATTGTAAAATCCAAAAACTTTTTAACTTTTGTTTACTTCACTGGTCATTTCTTTGAAATACAATTTAAACATTTTTATAGTTCAAATTGTAATTTGTAATCATTATGATATTTTTATTTCAACTAAATATCAAAAACACAGTATTATTCATTGCATTCTTTTATAATAGAGAATAATTTAAACCATTTCAAAAATACATAATAGTTAAAATTATCTTTTTCTGTCTAAAATTATTTATTTCAAATAAAAATTTCAGAAAAGATAATAGTTTTACAGATATTTTGACTGTCAATTTATAAAGAATTAACTGTAAGACAAAACCAATTATCGTTATGCTGCATGAATCACTTGCTATATCATTTTTACATTGAAGATCTTATGATTCTACTTTTACATAGAAAATTAATTACAAAAAAAATTATGTTTTTTATTTAATTTAATCAAATTTTGTTTTAGTTTTTATTTTGATACATATTTTTATAATATAGAATTTCATTACAATCTAATCATGTTCAAAATTAATTTTTCAATTTTTTAACTAAATATTCAACTTTTTCAAAAACCCATTTGTTTCTATATAATTGAAAGAAACTCTATCTATTCAAGCTTTTTTAACAGAAAATCACTTTTCTTTTTATAAATATCAAAACTTACACAATCGTATGACATTCCAAGAAGAATATAAAATAATAAAAACTACATTTAGACTGGTTTCTCAAGAAGAATCATAAATGTTCTACATAGAAATTATATTGAAATAATTTTTTCACAATTAAAATTAAATAAACATTGTTCTTTCTGCCATTTATTTTACAACTTAAGATAAGAAAATATTCATCAATCAAACAGTGTTTGTACGATATTTCTATCGATACGAAGCCAATTCCTTGGAATTTTAGAGTGTTAAAACGAGTTTCCACAGCTTATTTCGACGTTGGAACTGGAATGTAGGTCGGGAGGAGACGTTTGAAAACCTGTAATTATTGGAATATCTTCTAGAAGTATCGTCTGAGAGGTATTTGGAGAAGAAAACAAAAGGCAAGAAAAGTAGGTCTCTGTGCAATTTTTGGTACATTCGACAACTTTTAGACCGGACAAAAGCAATAATTGTCATTGACCGACAGCTCACTCATGATTTGACGTACTGATCAATCCCTGACCCGAATTTCAATACTTGTAATTGGGTACTTTTCCGTTTCACCGGCGCAAATCTCGCCAAGCGAAAATTAAGTCGCCAATTGGCGACAACACACAGTATACACATAAAAATTTTTAAATGATGTTTTACATAAAATTTTTTAAATTTATATATTTAATTGTAATTTTTTTAAATTTATATATTTAATTGTTCTCGTGTTCACGCTATGCGTGGAATGATGGGTGCAGAGCCTCAATTTATTTCCTTATTATATTAGATTACAATTTATCGGGCGATGCATATTTCAAAATCTTATTATTTTTTTAAAATATTTTTTTATGTGAATTTGTTACGATTATTATTTTTTAAGATATATTTTTAAAATCCGATTTTTTTCTAGAGAGATTTTATGAAATTATTAAATTTGTATGTATAGCAACATAGCATAAAATAATAAAATGGAAAAAAAGAGTCGAAATAAAGTCGTTGACAGTAAAAGGCCGTCACATGTTTTGGAAACGTAGCTGTAAAAGGTTACCAGCGGAGATATTCCCTCTAGCGCCGGTTGCATCATTTTTGGCGACTTTATCGCTTGCGCCGGCGAAACGGAAAAGTACCTGTAATTGTTCTTAATCCCAGTTTTTAAATTTTTCTCTCCTGTATCTTGCTTTTGAGGAAATTGACGCGGGAAACTAGCTGGTGTGAGCTTTCTCGAACCTGAAGATTACGTAATACGTATCGATTCCTCATATTTAAGGGGATTGAATGATGCAACGAAAGGTATGCTGATCGATATTGTCTTTCCAGTGAATCCAGTTGGCTGAAAGATATATTTAATTTTTCTCAGTTGGATAAAAAATGTTTTAATTTTATTCAATTGTAAAATATATATAAAAATTAAAGCCAGTTAGGTTACATATAATAAGTAAACTGTTCTTTTATATTTCAATTCTATTTTTCGTAGAATAATATCATGATTTTTTTTTTCAGTTACAGTATACTTTTAGGGAAATCCTTTAGAATGAATGTTTAAAAGTTATGCTTGAAGCTATAAATGTTTAAGCTATGCCTAAAGCTATAAATGTTTAAAGGTTTAATATTTTTGATGAATTTCCTTATTTTATTCATGATCAATGATTCAAAAAAATCAAACTATTGGTCCCGATCTAATCATCCAATATAGTTGACCGTTGATCGACAAACAAACAATCACATAAATTAATATTTGATTATTTTCCATGGCTACTTTTTTTCAATAAAATAAGTTTGTTTGCCTTTTAATTCCATGTTCATTTGCTGATGTAAAGTGTATAGATATTTATTATTATTATTTTTTTGTTCTAGTACCTCTCATTTTCTAGTCAAAATAAGAATGAATGTTATTTTTAATCCAAATCCTTCATTAACCAATTTTATTATAAAATATTAAAAAAACTTTCAAACCTACTTGAAAAATGCTTTTCCTTGATAAAGGCTGATATAGCTTTAGATAAATTTTTACATTACCAAATCATAAAAAATAGAGGAAATCTCTTATAAAAATACACTACATTATTTAAAGAACATTGTCATGTGAAATACTATTTAATATATGTAGTACTGCCTTGATTTACATTGTTGCCAATTTGTAAATTAAAAGTTGAAAAATATCATCTACTGTTGGGTAATTTAATTTATGGATGTTATGTTTGTGTATTTGTATTTCTTTTGAGTAAATACTCAAACATTTTACAGCTTTTTTTCCATTTTGATATTTAAATATTTAATTCTATCTCCGTTTCCTCCCAGATGACAAAATGGCCTTAAGCACGGTGGCCTTTTAGATGACTGACAAAATTAATTTATTATTGCAAATTATAATATTAATAAACATTTTACTGTTATTCTCATTATTATATAAAATACGATAAACACAAACATCGAGGATTGGAGTGTAGCAGAGTGGAAAATGAATGTGAGCTTATTTCAATTAGTGTTAAAATTGGTATAAAACCATTAATACAACAAAATTTAATAATTTTTATAATTTAAAAATCTTGTTCTGGGAGAACAGACTGAAGTTTAATTATTGTTTTTTCCTTAGTGTGAACTACAAATTAACTCAATCCAAAGCAAAAACTCCAAAGTTATCTGACTGCAATTTTAAAAATATTCGTTTTTAAAACACCATTACTAAAAAATGTTATCGATTATAAAGAAATATTTAATAAATTAAGAAACGAAAAGAGCAAACACAACCGTTTCAGCATCATTTTTATGAAAACATTTTCTTAGAGTTTGTTCCATGTTATTAATAAGTTAAACTAATGCATTTGCCGATCTGGTAATTGAATACCTTTGGTTTTTCTCTTAAGTTCAATCGCCTACTGGCCTTTGGAAATTTGTAGTTCGAAATTTATATTACTTCAGATCCTCTATTAAGCAAGTCCTTATGTGTGAAAACTGATAATGGTGAGTTTACATCAAAAAAGAAAATTTTCTTTCCCAGTTCACGTAATAATTTATCTCTTGAGAAGAGTTGTATCAAATTATGTGCTGTAATTTAGTTTTAACTGTTCATATGTTTTATGAGAAATAATGATTAAAACTGATATCTTTTGCTAGAAATTAATTTTATCTTAATGATACATTATGAGAATAATTAATTATGTTTTTTATTTCATCATTAATATTCGTGAATAGATAATAAACATATATTTACATTCATAAATAGATTATAAATTTTTATTTAAAATCAATTATATCGAAAAAATGAATTTTTCTGATTGCTATCGTTTCCATTGAGTAATAGAAAATGAATTTATATTTACATTCATGAATAGATTATGAGGTTATTTTTTAAAATTATTTGTACGTGAGGAATAAATTATACTAGTTATTATCATTTCATTAAGTTCTGATCATTGTTAATAATGTTCTGCAAAAGGAATTTTAATGAAAACCAAAAGAAGCATAAGAAAAAAACTATAAGACAATCTAATAATAATTTTCTAAGAATAGTTTGAACACGCAAACAGTAACAAAACAATAAAATGACGTCATATGTTTGGAAAATTTGGCATAATAAATAAATTATTTTAACCTCGCTTCACTTAAAAGTATTGTTTTATAACCTTCATCATGTTTTTGCCCCCCTAAAAAACTTCTCATAGAAAGTTGGTTGTAATTAAGCGTCGAAAGAGACCAAATACTTCAATTTCCCGAGCGCCAACCCCTCAACACCATCACAGAACGCAACGCCCGCTGTTCCACTGTCAGTTTAACATGGAATTATGGGAAATTCATGAGAATGTAATCCTCATTAATTTCTACAAAATATTATAAATTTTCGCATAAATTTAAATCGTTATTTTAAATATCCGTGCACGCATGAAATCTTGAATTTTCTTAATTACTATTCTTAAAAACATATTATATAGTAAATATAAGTTTATAATTATTTATATAAAGAAATAAAACGCATTTGAAAGAAAAATGAATTTCAATAAACATTTCTCGCTGTTCAACAATCGCTTTGGGAAATTCAATAATGGGAGATTCACGGGAATATTCTAAATTCATTGTAATTGTTATTCTAATTCAAATTTCAATTAAATAAGCTTAGGTCTGCACAAAATCTTACATAAATTATTATGCCTGTTTAGAAAAAAAATAATATGATAATAATTTAATGACCTGTATAAAAATTCCTCACTTGCTTGTATGAATGGGAAAAAAATAATTTTACTTCAACAATAATTCGCTATGATTTTAATTATGATGCATCTTTATGTTTATAAATAATGATTTGAGAATTTTCCCCCAAGAAATTACAGCCTGGTGTCTGATCTTAAAAAAGTATGACATAATAATTTAAGCAGATATAATTCAGATGTCTAACAGTTATTAAATGCTTTAGAGATTTCAGTATTTTCGGCTACAATATTGAGCTGTTTGAATATGTGTTTTTTACATAATATTTTCAAATAACTTAAAATAATAGCTAGAGAGAAAAATAAATATTAATAAAGAATGCTTAAAATAATATAGAATGCTTAGGAAAAGAATAATGAAATTATAAATTTTTTGACTATAGAATATAATAAAAATTCCAAAAAAAGATATAAATTCCCTGTTATAAATATCGGTGCTTCCATGCGTTTGAAAATTTGCAGAAAATGTAATTTATTTCATTTATTTACTGTTTCATCAATATTAAATGCAATATCCTTGCAATATTTAAAAATTACAAATAAATTGTAATATCAATTTATTTGTAAAAAAAGCTTAATCTGTGTAACTTTTTGCTTCTTACATTGTTGCTAATATTGGTCCAAAAGAAACAATTTAATATTGTTGAATGAAACAATTTTCAGCGATTTTTTTTATTAATTTCAGCAATAAGGAGTGGAGTACTATGTAAAAACTGAATATTAATTTTTATATAATAAAAAAATTCACTTTAATGTTTTTCTACTGTAAACATTTCCAGTTAGAGAAGGACACATTTAAAGCAAACATACAATGCTTTCAATATTTATACAAATAATATCAAACTTAGGATACAAGGGTTGCTGCTAATTTGTTCACTTGATGAATCACAAATTTTATATGCTAGCACCCATACATAATTTCCAACATCGCAACCATATTGTTATGTTCCCTTAGCTGTTAACAATCAGTTTTAAATGAAAGATTCTTGAAATAACTCATTTTAACTTTTTTAAAGATATCCATATTTATTTAATTCTATTATATGTCATTTCAATTATTTTTAATATGAATGGAATAAAGGTTCTAATATGAATAAAAAAACAATTGCAAAAGGTATATTTTTGTATGTACAAGTGTATAGAGTGTTTTATAAACAAGTGAATGCTGTGTTTTCCAGGGTCTTCCGAGAGGGAGGTGGGCGTGCGGAAGGAGCACATCGCCAGCCTGTACGATTCCCTGGCGTCGGAGCTGCGGGAGCGCCTCAACAACCCCAACAGCTGCCCCATCCTGCTGCCACCCAAGGATTACGACACCGTGAGCAGGCGACAAGGGAAGCTAGACGGCATCGACAGCCGTCGCAGCACCAACTACAACCTCGTGGGACTCACGAAGACGGTGTCGCCTGTCCCGCTCATACACCAAACGAATGGTGGCAAGTCTCCGCCCAAGACGCAGGACTCGACGAGCGCCAAGTCGTCTGGCGGGAAGTCGAGCAACAAGTCGAGCAGCGGGATAGGATCCGACGAGGCCCTCAGTTCGGCCATCCAGGAAGTCTCCTCTCATCCGGATTTCGGGAGCAAAGAAATCGATCCGGACACTAGCTCGGATGACGAGGAGGACTGGCCTGATCCGGGAGGTCTCCCCGAGGACGAGGAAGAGGACGAAGAAGAAGAAGTTGTACCTTCTTACGAGTGGCGCCGTACGCCCCGCTATGCGCCCGGCCCGGCGGCCCTCAACACGCCGCGGGATCGCCGAAGTCGATCCTCTCCTGATGAGGAGGATGATCCTCGTTTTGGTCGCGTCCACAGGGGCGTCCGGGGGATAGTGGACAAGTTCGAACGCCGCGCCGTCTCGCCTTCTCCAGCTCAAGCGGAACTGCCTCATCACAACAGGACCCCAGTCAAAATTGCGGCCAACGCAAGAAGATCGGATCCCTATGCCGACCACGGATACAGAGAAGTCATAGAGAGGGATATTCCAGAACCAGAGCATATGAAGCACTTCGAAGTGGTCTACAGAAGACACAGTAACCCCCTTGAGAAAAAAGTACAGAGAGAGTCTCGTCCGGTTTCTTATCCCGCTGCAGTCATCGATCCAGTGTCACCAAGACCTGGAAAAAGCAGGCCCGTCCTGGAGCCTGCCGTCGACCACCGTCCCAAATACAAGGACATGCCTCGGCAAGCTTATGGCGAGAGACCACCGGATGTTCTGGTTGAGCATCATAGTCCTGCTCAGAGGTACCCCCTCAGTTACGACAGATATGTAGACCGGCACTCGCCCTCCCACATCACAGCCAGAGAACGTGACCTTGAATACTACAGAGACTCCCGTCCACTGTCCTCATCTCCTGTCGGCGCCCGCCAGTACCGCTCTCCAGAAAGACAACCCTCGCCACACGACATGTACCCTCGGCAACGCCAGTTCAGTGCATCAGATATCAGGCAAGAAAGAGCTTTCCCTTCGAAATATGTAGAGCCTTATCCTGGTCCCCGACCTTCCTACCACCCACCCCCCAACGAAGAAAGAAGAAGGTCAGGCTACTTTGACCTACCGGTAGACCCCAGAGACTACAGGCATAGTTTCGTGGAATCACCCTTCCGAAGGCTACCACTGAATACCCAGTATTAGTCCCCCCTGGGCTCAAAGCAGTGTCCGAAGTCTACACTCAAAAAATGTGCCACATAAAACTGTAACCGGACTACTTCGCTGGGAAATGCATTGCAATGTTCGTTGAAGTTTGGACGGCTGCGGTTCCCGATTTGAATTTCTTCTTCCTAAATTACAAAAGAGTAAAGTCATTCATTCCTATTTACTGATGATGTGTTTATCTGGTGAGAGATGTATGCAACAAGAATATTAAAGTGAAAAATAAAATGAATAATTTGCCTTTAAATGTTAAGGCATCCCCACATGTATTCTCATTGAGTATTCCATTCATATATTATAGTTCCGTTTCGCACTTTTTAAGAGCTGCAAAAACTGAAGAGTTTGTTTATTAAAACTGAACGGCCCAATTTGTTTCTTTCGTCCTGATTCGTTTTTCTTTGATATTTTTATATCATGTCATTAGTCGACAATTTTGTATTGAACTTTTTGATACTGGAAAAAATTCCTGTCATTTCGACAAGTTATTTAAAAACCTTTTTTATGATTTATTTTAGAAGTTTTTAAAAATTTGTTACATTTTTTAAAGTCAATGTAATCACATTTTTCGTGAAGAAGAATAAGATGATGTGGATATGAAAATGAAATTATCGCGTTATTAATGCAAAATATAAAATTATGTTTCTTAATCAATGTTTTTAAAAAAACTTTTCCCAAATATATTAAATTATATATAAAGATATAAAGAAATTTACGTTAATTTTCTATTTGACCTCGAATACAAACCACTACTGTGTTTCGCATTTCTTGAAAAATTTTTGTTTGTAATGTTTAAATACAATGAATTAATAGTAATAGATTATTCTATAAATAAAATATCTATATTTTAATTAAAATATTTCTTCGCAGCTTTCCATATTTCTTACTAAATTCTCATTTAGACAATGTAATTATGTTAATTACGTGTTTTACAAAACCTACATTTAACAATGTACCAATTTGAAGAATATTTGTACAGTTGTTGAAAGCGTTAATTTATTTGTTAAAAATTAAGAAAAAAAGGTACATATTTAGATGCCTGTTCTATTGTACAAAACTAGCGATACTCTTGTTTTCTTTGAAGGGAAAATAAAGATTCATATTTTGTACATTTGTTGCTTCTTTATTCCTAATATCAAAAAATCTAAACAAGAAAAACATCTTTTAAATGTTAAAAAATCGAATCATTTTAATACACAAATGATGCTAGAAATAAAGCCATCCAACAAGAAAAACATCTGTTAAATGTTAAAAAATCGAATCGTTTTAATATGCAAATGATGATAGAAATCAATCCATCCAACAAGAAAAACAAGTGTTAAATATTAAAAAATCGAATCGTTTAAATATACAAATGATGAAGCCACCTACAAGAAAAACAATTGTTAAATATTAAAAAATCGAATCATTTTAATATACAAATGATGATAGAAATAAAGTCATCCAACAAGAAAAACAAGTTTTAAATATCAAAAAATTGAATCGTTTAAATATACAAATGTGATGATAGAAATAAAACCATCTACAAGAAAAACAAATGTATTGAGTTTTTAAGAGTTTCAAAACATTCTAAAATTATTTCAAGTTAACATTAACAATAAGTTTCCATACAAAATTATGAAACTGACGTAAGTTTATATGAGAACAGTAAAATTCTTATAATCATTTTAATTATATTGTGTGTAAATATAAGAATTTATTTTAATAAAATTATTCTCCATTTATTATAATTTAATTGTTATACTATTTTACATGGATATTTTATTAACTTTTATCAAAAATCATCATCAAAATAGAAATTATGAATTTCTTATCTCTTTATTTATAATATTTCAAAGTCACAAATTACCATTTTTCTATGGATTATTGTTAGTAAAAGAGAGCGAGAAACCTTTCTCTCTCTCTATCTCTCTCTCCCAAATTTAGCTTCGCTCCCTTTTTGTGGAAATGTCAATTTATAAACTTCTATAAAATGGAAATTACAATTTATATTATATTTTCCTTTTATATGAATAAAAGGAAAATATAATCAAAATTTTAACTACCTTAATTCAAAAGATGTAATTCTAACAATCAAATTTATGTTTTTATTCTCAATTTTCTTTATGACATATATAGATCACATTCTCATATTTATTATTATTCTAATTTAATTTCTTATACATTATAAATATATTCAACTTTCAATAATAAAGTAGCACTATAGATTCAAATTTTCAAAGCACTTTCTCTTATAATAAATAAACAGTGTATTGTTTTTTAGGCATAAAATAGGAGGAGTGATTGAATATTTTCTTTTGTTCTCAAGTCATATTAGATATTGAAGCCGGAATTCCTTACACCCACATTCCAAGAATTGGTGATTGACAACGAACTAGGAAAACCTAAATCACATTTGCTTCAATTAGCAAAGACTATACTTCAAAAACCAAAAAAAAATAAATAAATAAATAACAATCTTAGCTTTTTTGAGAAAATTACACTGTAAGAATATGGAAAGGTCCAATATTGCAAATATTTTTCCACCCTCAGCCAATATGCATAAAGGACAATTTTATAAAAAGGGCAGAAAGAGCCACGTCAACCCCCTTCCAATTTTTTAGTTAAAATTGTGTGCAAAAGAAATGTGTGTGGCTTGCAGTTCCTTAAGAAACTTTACAGAGATTTCACACATCAACGTTAACTGCAGTTTTAATGAATTGCAAACACTGTAATCACAGAATTTTAAAATGGAAAGTATCCTGCTTTTAAAATTAGCCAGCGATCATTGTCTTGATGTAAGTTTCATTCTACTCAGTGCAATCCTTCTCAATTTTCAGCTTTTGAAGAAAATTTGGCTTAGAGTATGAAAATGCATACATAAAGGAATATGTAATTATACAGACAGTAAAATTTAAATAAATATTTTCCGGGCAGCTGAAAAACGTAAGCTTTCTTCTTTGTTTTAGAAGTAACTTCCTTCATCTCAAGTTAATTATTAATTTCAATTTAACGTACTTCATATTTTATTTAATAAGAATTGAATTTGAAAATCTGTCTATTTAAGGTTAGAATTATACATAAAATTTAATATCAATACTCTTAAAAAAATAAATGATAGTAGTGCCTTATATATAAAAGTTTTAAAATAAAACTATTTCTGAAAAATTATTTTCTGCAGTAATTAAATTTGCAACAGTTAAATAAAAGTAATAATTTTTTTAACTAAAATTGACATTTATTCTCTCAGCAATGCTAATACAAATTAACTACTAATTTCTATTCCATATGTGTGACAAATTGAATCATGACCTTTCAATATTTTTTAAAGCATGTTTTATTTTCATAGCAAAAATACTGTGTTCTTTAAAAACTCAGGTCTATATTATTGAATTCGACTGCGCGTAGTATTTCTTCATACAAGAGATAATTTACCACACTTTTTAATTTTCAATACTTCTTTATAATTTTGATTTTTTTTTCAAAACAGGAAAGAATTCTAAGATAGATTTCATTCTAATTTTCCCAATCGGCCGGCCGTCTTGACAATGATGGCAATTCGCTTCTGGTCACCAACTTGAAAAGGTCTCACAATATGAAAATCAGCAACATAATGAGGTACTCTCATCAGGAGATTCGGATTCATACAGGTCAAAAACTTTCCTATTTCAAATATCTGTAATCAGAGATATTTTCCCTTATTTTTATGTTGTTATTGTTACTTATGACACTTGGACAAGCCAAGCTCGCTATACCATTGTATATGCGAATTTAAGTAAGGTGCGTCTTTCATTTAACCAGAGCACCATGAAGGTGAAAGCAAGACTTTATTCTAAGACTCTTCCGATAGATGGCACCACCAGAAGGTCCACACCCTCAATTTTGATATTGATCTGGAGGAGGAAGAAATTTTCTCCAGACCATTACACCCATGGTAACTGCTCAATGACCAACCACAGGACTTTAGATTCTCCAGATTTAACAAGTACGTATATCGCATATACTCGGTGAAACTTTGGCAGCATTGGGAATCAATTTCCGACTTTCCGGACTAGAGGCCGATGCCCTAACGCCCCCTTATTTTATAAAATAAGTGATTCTGTCTTAAAACAATACATATACAGTATGGAGTCATATTGCAATATTTAAAGAAACTCATCTGCTTATCCACATTTTGATGTATCCGGCGCCTTTCTTCCCGCACAAAGAACCGCAGAAATCCCTGGCGTCTCGCCCTTCAACCACTCAATTCTCTTTGGTAGAAAATTTGTTTTTAAATTCGAACATCCTTTAAATTATGTATGCTATATATTTGTTTGTTTTTCCCTTTAAATAATAATAAATAAATAAATATTCGTTTTGAAATATTTCTTTCACTTTTTCTTTGTTCTACAGTTTCATTTTTCCAATTTTCGTTTTTTCATTATTTAAAACTTTAAAAATGGAGATACTTTTACTTGTTAGAAAATCATCTGCAATTTTGTTTACACGATAAATAAATCTGGTAGCACACAGCTTTCTTCGAATATTTCTAATTCTTCTGTGTACAAGGAAACTTCATATTTTTCTCTCGTGTTTTCTTTGGGTTTTTACGTTAGAATTATCTTTAATTTTTATTTTCCTAATTTAAATTATGCTTTTTATTTAGGCATCTATTATGTAGAAGCGTTTGTCTTTTAAATGTAATTTTTCACTTGCATATAATAAAAATTTAATTCATTTGCCATATGCGAGTTTTTCTTTTTACTACAAAACATCTAAAAGGCAAAAAGAGATATTTCTTCGAGCTAGTCAACTTATTTTCTATTTGTCAACTTCTTCTTTACATATAAGAATTTTGATCTTACATTGCAAAATCCAAATAACACACTTTTTTTTTTATAAAATTTGCATAGTTTATTGGAAAAGGGTTTGTTGAGCCTCGTGCTCATATTTTTTTTTTTTTTTTTTTTTTTTTGTCCACACACATCCATTATCTTACGTAAGATTTAATTCACATGACATCAAGAAGTTTATCTATTTTGAAATTTTTTTAACTTTAAATAAAGCAAGTATATCTAGTAAAAACAAATCACTTATTCTTAAAGAAAAGGCACCGAAAGCGCCATCTATAGAATGAAAGTATAGCTAAGAGCTTATTTTTAATTATATATTTCTCTCAGTATTTTTATGCATATTCGTTCCAATGCATCTCTTATTTCTAAGATTTTAGTATATTCTGTTACTCTTGATTGATTTTTCAGATTTTTTCTTTAAATATCTTTTTTTTATATAATCTTGTACAAAAATTTATTTTTACTAAAGCAAAATCTCAATCAAATTTATCTGTATTGTGTTTACGATCAGGTTTATATAATTCTGCTTTAATTTTTTAATATGTACATAGCAAATGATCTTTTGATTTGAAATTTTATAATAGGACTGAATATTCTATGATATAAGTGCAATATATATATATATATATATATATATATATATATATATATATATATATATACTTTATATATATAGAGCATATATAAAGCAATAATGTTCTGATTTCCATAATCATATGGTAATGTCTATATGCATTAAAGTACATAATTTCTATTCAGTGCAAAATTTCAAAGCATTGATAGCTGGAAAAAGAAGAAAAATATATTAAAAACACTCGAGTGAGAGATTGAAAAGGGACTGAAATTAAATTAAGTTCTTTTTTTTATCGTAAATTTCTGAGGACGGTGCTCATATTATTTCTATATTTTAGAGATTAAAATATCATAATACTTGGAAAACCTACATTTTGATAATTTTCAAGCAATGGAAACACATGTGTGTAGGCTATAATGTCTTTTATTTTAGAAAGTGCATCTTCAGACATTAGTTAGAATAAATTGCAGTAATAAAGAGGACTAACTACAACACAGAATTCCAGTTATCCGGATCAATTAGGACCAGAACTCGTTCGGATAATTGAATTTTTTCGAAAAAAGAATCTATTTTAACTAACTATTACGTTGAAAATGGAATTAAAAAATTGTATATTTTTTAAGGAACTTTTAATCAATTAAATGAAAATGCAACACTTTTATGTTTTTAGGTAATTACAAGTGCTGTACATTATAATACAGTGCTGTAAATGGGATTCAATGCTTGCTGAAATGCTTGCATAATCCATTCTCTTATATCTTAGCGCTAACTTTTGAACATCCAGGAATTTTCAAAACGATGTTTCTGAATTCCACAATTGACACACACAGGCCTCTCTCTCTCTCACACTCATTCATTCTCTTATCTTTTCTTTTCTTGAACTTTTTTTTTCCTTTTTCTCATTTTAATTATCTTCAGTTTAGTTTATTTTCTGAAATTCAGAAAGCGATTTGGATAATCAAATATTTGGATAAACGGAGTTTGGATAATTGGAGTTCTACTCTATAATCAGTTCAGTTTCACTGTTATGTTTGTACTAAAAGCTCTTATTTATAATAAAAAATTACCAATTATGGGTTTATTTTTAAAAGTAACTCAGTTATCTTTCCTATAAATAAAATTTTTCTGCTGGATTTATGCTGAATGTAAATTAAATATTTATGTTTTATAATGCTGGTTTTCAAATTTTTTTTTAACATTTCTTATCAAGTTTAAACTTTGCTACATAATCTTGTACATCAGTTTCATTCTTATTACAATATAATACAACATAAATATTTTCATATCTAAATTAGAGTTGTCTTAGTTAAAAAAAATACCCCATTTACTACAATATATTTATTAGGGTTGTATAAGTAAATTTGAAAATTGTAAAAACTAAATTTCTTAACAAACAGTAACATATTTTATAATTATTGCTGCAATAATGATAACATCTAATAAATTTCTTAACTCATGAGGACATTGTAAAGTATTAGAGTTTTATTTATGACTACCAAGCGTTAATATTCTTATGGTGGTGAAATTCGAAAATATTACTCTAAGGGAGACAAACCATATTATTTCAAAGATTACTCAACAGCATGAACGGCAGTTGATTGAAAATAGTTTTAGGTACGGTGAGGAAAACAATGAAATCAATAATGGGTACCACTGCATAAACTAACAACGTCTGATAAACGCTGTAGGGTTAAATGAAAAAGTTTTGAGGGATTGTTGAGACACTGACAGCCCATATTGCCTCCCCACCACACGCATAACTAAAGTTCATCTGGTATACCACCAAAGCTTGTATTTTCAAAGCATTTTATCTGAAATACTAATCATATAAGAAAGATATAGGAATGACTACAAGTATCACACTACTTATCCGGGTTGTATGCACTAACCCCCATGGGGGATGTCTGGCCATTGAATTGAATTTATATATACATTAGATTAATTTTTGATTCAGTACTTAATAACAAGATGAAAAGCTGTCTGCATTATTTAAGTGGAAAGCAAAATGGAGTAAAGATAATTTTCGGTGAACATTTTATTTAACAAATAATTGAAATTATGTTTCCTAAGCGTAGATACAAAACTCATCGTAATTGGACTTCATTATTTTGTATTGAATGGATCTAATATAGATGATGCTACGGAGTCTTTCAAAGTATAAAAAAGACCTTTAATACGCGGATGTTTAATTTTTAGGCAAGCAATTGAGTGTGTGTGAATTTAGCGTATGAGTAAAAAAAAATGAGGGAATACTTGTAAATATAATAAATAGATTTATTACAATACTAAATTTGCATTAACTTAATTTAATTATTTTAGTATATTGTATTAAATTAATTGATTCGATTATTTCATAATCCAGTTGTTTTAAATACATATAAATGCAAAGTGACAAAATCATGACATGTTTAACTAAATTCTAGGGCATAATAGCCCATCGGAGGGGGGAAAGGCCTCAGTGCCTGCTTTTGTTTTCTAAACTGAGAGTCCTGGGATGCAAAGCAAATGTCCAGTGACAAGTGGTGGGCCTAACGAGAAACCATCAGTGTTTTTAGTTCCCAAGTAAGCTTCTTCTTCTTCTTCTCTTAATATTGGGTTTGTATGTCATTGGGCACCTCTGCTTTTATCAGCATTTTGTACCATTAACTCCAAACCCAATGTTTCCTAGTTCCAGTTGCTCGGGTCACCCACTTTACTAATAAAGTCCGATAACCCTTTCATGGAGTCTAGGTGTAACTCTCTAGTATGGATGAAGCCTAAAGAAGTTAATCTAGGGAGGGCAAGAGCCTCATATTCGTAAATGACATGCTCTGCCGTTTCCTCTTGCGTATGACATTTCCAGCAGATAAGGTCTTGCTGAAATAGTCCCATCTGGTCAGAAAGTCAGTCATGCTAGAAATAGCTTCCTGACTTTCACCAGAAGAAGATGGTTTAGAGGTCATTTCTACCTCAAGTGAAGGATTCATTGCTGCCCCTTTACAAGATTGCCTCTGAGTTCCCTTGTCTTTTTCAGCAAGGTCTACTTTAGAGGCTTCACCTGCAAATGCAGAAAGGTTTGTTACTTCTTGTGTCTTTTCAGCCACAAGATAACAATTAAAAAATCTCAGGTAATATAAGTCCACCCAGCATTGCCAAGTAAGCTTACTACTCAGTTTTATCAACCCACTGAAGACTGGGGTTAGAGGAAAG
The DNA here is from genome assembly GCA_037975125.1 of Latrodectus hesperus. Taxonomy (NCBI): domain Eukaryota; kingdom Metazoa; phylum Arthropoda; class Arachnida; order Araneae; family Theridiidae; genus Latrodectus; species Latrodectus hesperus. Next base: position 400,199 of record CM075853.1, read on the forward strand.
ACTGAAGGGGTTAAAGGCTGAGTCGCCCTTGCCTAGCCTAAGGACAAAACTTCAGAGCTGTGTATTGGGAGTGCGTAACGCTGCCACCGGACTTCCGATGGGCTTAACATTAATCAATATATAGATAAAATTTAATAAAAAAAACTTAAATTTAACATTTTTTCATTTTATAAAGACGGAAACAAATAATTTTGACTTTATGCGTAAAAGTTGTTTTGAATTTTTCTTCACGTTTAAGGTAAAGACTGTGTTTCAAATTGTTTTCTATGTAATGTTGATTCCACATAATTCAGAAAATAGACTACATCAAAATTGTAAGTTATTAAACTCGTATCAATTTTGTATTCTTCCTTCTAGATGGAATGAGTCTCCTCTGCATTATTAATTCGGCTTAACAATTTTTTGCAAGTCAATGACCATTTATGAATGAATAAGCGACAAGTGAAGAATTTACACTGAAAATATTTAAACAAGCAAACATTTAATAGCATTTTTAATGAGTCTATGTTTTCGTAGAAAGTAAGAAAACAGAGTTTGAGAAAAATAATCACTAGCTTATAAGAAGGGGAAGAAAATTTTATTTCTTCTATAATTTAGCATTTCTGGAAAAATAAATTACTATTTAAATGTTTTTTTTTCGCTAGAGCTCATTAAATTTGAGAAAAACAATAAAAATGTATTTACCATATTTTTTTCATAAAATATTAGTAAGCTTATAGTTTTTATTTTTCAATTTTCAAAATTTATATATATACATATATATATATATATATATATATATATATATATATATATATATATATATATATATATATATATATATATATATATATATTCTTCTATTACAACTAAACTTTTAATTAAAACCACGTTTTTCAATTAAAAGTTTTTCAATTAAAACCAAATGTAAGTTTTCTCAAAATATAAAATAAAATCAAGGGTGATAATCTGCATATTTTTTAATCATTTTTTATCATTTAAAAATGTAGATTACTACAGAATTCTAATGTATAAAATTAGATTAAAACGAAAAAATAACTTCAATTCTTTGAAAAATTTTTAATGAAAAATGATGTATGAAGGAAAAAACCGTCAAAAAAAATGTTTGCATGTTATTTTTGAGAACATATAGAAATATAAAAAAAAATGGAAAGATAGTTCAAATAAATGACAAAAACATGCTGGAAAATCTTACTACATGTAAATAACAAAAAATTTTTCTTTAGAAGTGAAGCAAATTGTCTAATATGGTGCTTGTTATGTCTGGTTTGCAAAAGTGTCATGGGGACATTGATAAAACTTTTGGGAATACTGTTTCACACTCTTCTAGAAATACAAATATAATGTCTTACGTAACGGAAACAAACTTTTAGTTTCCCAAGAATGAGGCACTCTGGTCTGTATCAAGCCGCTTTGTCAAATTTTGATTAAGTAAGGTTCAGGCTTCAAATATGCATTGGTATAATATGCATTGGTATAACATATTTTCCAAAATACATGACGTATATAGTCTTACTTTATCTTATATTATAATAGAAATCTTCAGTGAGTAAAAGGCAAGGTATGATATGAGATCACAGAGTAACATAACACTGTCCCACTCCAAACTGAATCGAGACTAATCAGTAAACAGAGTTTGACTACAATTACGATAAACAACACCCCATCTTCTTTGATCCAAAAATAAGTCTAGTGGTGAATGGGATGCATATCATTAGAGAAAGTGATGGAGACCACGTTGAGAAAGCCTATTTTGCAATGATTCGCTGGAGATTCTCCTGCTTATTGCTTGTGGCTGAGAAGTGTGGCTCTTTCAGACTCGAAGAGCAGTTTGTAGGATTTATTAATCATCATGGATGAGTTTGTCCTCTTGGTTGACAGTTAACTTTCTCTATTTCTTTGAACAGATTCTACAATCTTGAAAGGATATTTTTTTCTACTTCACTAACATCATCCACAGTACTTCACAGCATTTAAGTTGCCATACAATACGTCAAGCTATGCACCCTTTACACCCACACAAACATACATACATATATATATATATATATATATATATATATATATATATATATATATATATATATATATATATATATATATATATATATATATATATAACGATTCTACCCGTTTTACTAAAGAAATAATAAATGTACAAAAAAAAGACAATACAATTTACTTAGAATTTTTCAATAAAAATTATTGTATTCCAAATTGTATTTTTAATAAAATCTAAAATTCGAAGTTGGAAATATTACTAAGGACTGCGCATATGTATTTTGTGTGTACAATGACAGATAAACAAGATGGCAGTTAAAAAATAATATATAAAGTTTATAAAATTAGAATTTAGTTTTTCGGAGAATGATTTACACGAATATCCTAAAATTTAAGATTTCTTATTAAACCTGTTATGAAACTATTAGATTTGATATATGTAGAAAATCTTTCCAACTTCTGCAAATGCATGCTTAAAAAAAGGTGCAGTATAAAAATAATTTCTTAAAACTATCAATTTATCTCCGCTTTGATAAAAAGGAAAGGCCACACTTTTTTATATGCATAACTAAATTATTCTTATTAGGAGCTTCAATAATAAAACTAATTTTCAAACCAATAAATTTACATGTTATTAATTTTCTGTTTCCCATAACATTGTCCTCTCTTATGGTTATTATAATCATTATTGGTATCGTATGGTCACTATCATGGTAAATTATACCGTTATATTGGTATAATAAATCATTATTGGCATAATGTCTTATCCTTATTGGCAATGATTTGACTTTCACGTTAGTGGACTTATATTAACACTTTAACTAAAATGTATCACAAATTTTCTTTTTCATGATCTTTTTAACTTCATTAAGAAATGAAAGAAGCTAAAGGACCAAAATCTAATGATATTTTAATTTTTCAATTGAATGGTGATAGTGTAAAAACTGTTTTTAGATTGGGAAATGGTTAATTTTCAAGAATATAAAGTATTTAAGAACAGAATATTTAATAAATATAAGGAGAAAAAGGTAATGAATATATATACATATATATATATAAGTATATATATATATATATATATATATATATATATATATATATATATATATATATATATATATATATATAGTATATATATATATATATATATATATATATATATATATATATATATATATATATATATATATATATATATATATATATATATATATATATATATATATATACTATATATATATATATATATATATCATATATATATATATATATATATATATATATATATATATATATATATATATATATATATATATATATATATATATATATATATATATATATATATATATATATATATATATATATATATATATATATATATATATATATATATATATATATATATATATATATATATATATATATATATATATATATATATATGTATATATATATATATATATATATATATATATATATATATATATATATATATATATATATATATATATATATGTATATAAGTTCGAATATAAAAATATATTCTTTTATTTACTTGGTAGTAAAAGTTTGTGTCGAAATAATGTTTTACCAAGAATAGAAATGAAATCAATATTTTAGTACATAGTTTAATGTATTGTATTTCTCATACAAGGTCATTGAAAACTATTAGTTCAGTCGATGTACTAATGATACTGATGTACCTGTCAGTTAATCGCATGTCAGCGAAAGTAATAACAATTCCATTATTTAAAATTGCTCAGATGAAAAAAAGGAAGGATTTCTTTTTATTTACGTTTGGCATAATCCATCTCGTTATTTTCATGTTCTCAGTTTTCTTTTTCCTTGCATAGAGTCGCTAACAAGCTCTTTTCTCGGGAAAAGGAGAAAATTCTGTGCCAAATCTCCTTTAAAGAAAGTGACCTTTTTCTCGTGAAGAAATAACAACGCTAATCGAAGGCGCATCTCCCTCTCGAAGATCCAGCTTGTTACCGAGCAGAATCGAACTCTGCATTGTGTTCTGAACTTTGTTCTGGTGGAGAGAAAGAATAATAAGAACGCTTTTTCTGATGAAGCAAACAATGAGGGAGGGAAGAAAAAAGTATGTATCTCGGCCCATGATCTGGGAAGGAGCGATATACCTACGCCGCGCCACAGATGGTAGGACAGTTTACTCATTATTTGTGAACGAGGAAAGAATTGGGTCATGGGCTTTCGAGATGATGAAATTGGTTTACATACTTTTCGCAGTCTTCAGAACGCAATTATTGTCATAGATTAAGATAAAAAAAATTTGATGGATTATTCTTTGAAAATCTGGAGAAAAATTAAATGATGCTCCTTTCTTACGATTTTTTTTTTTTCGATCACGGTGTTGCCACACTCCAACGGATAAATAATGAGTCTGGATTTTGAATAATTTTTTCGAAGTTTTTTGTTTACTGTCACGCATGCTTTCCGAATATCGCCAACCCAATGAACCCTCGCGAACCTCTACTGGAATATAAAGCAGATGAAATCATTGGAAAATTTTCTACGCTTGTGCATATAATAATAAACTACTGCCATTTTTATTCTTCTCTCTTTTGATTTCAAGTACGATAGTTTTCAAGTAACAACAGCAACACTTTCCAATCAATGTAAACCTTGGAAATAATTTGCTTTGTTTATTGTGACATAGGGTAGAGATATCATTTATTTAATAATAATTGGTTATTATTGGAAATAGAATCAATAATTATTAGCATTTATTATTGCAAATTTAAAAGGAAAGAGGAACCTTCAAAATGTTATTTGGT